>JBBPBX010030117.1:0-17034 GCA_038048925.1 Garcialebias charrua
AAGGAAAGAAAAAGGACACATGAGGAGATGAAAAGGACAAATAAGGAGACAGACACATGAGACAATGAGGACATATAAGGGAGACAAAAAGGACACATAATGGGACAAATGGAGACATAAGGAGACAAAAAGGACAAATAAGTAGATAACGAGGATGCATAAAGGGAGACAAAAGGACACATAATAGGACAAAGAGGAGACAGAAGGAGACAAAAAGGACACATAATGGGACAAAGAGGAGACATAAGGAGACAAAAAAGGACACATAATGGGACAAAGAGAAGACACAAGGAGACAAAAAGGACACATACTGTAAGTAGATAACAAGGATGCATAAAGGGAGACAAAAAGGACACATAAGTAGATAACAAGGATGCATAAAGGGAGACAAAAAGGACACATAATGGGACAAAGAGGAGACATAAGAAGACAAAAAGGACACATAATGGGACAAAGAGAAGACACAAGGAGACAAAAAGGACACATAATGGGACAAAGAGAAGACACAAGGAGACAAAAAGGACACATAAGTAGATAACAAGGATGCATAAAGGGAGACAAAAAGGACACATAAGTAGATAACAAGGATGCATAAAGGGAGACAAAAAGGACACATAATGGGACAAAGAAAAGACACAAGGAGACAAAAGGACACATAAGTAGATAACAAGGATGCATAAAGGGAGACAAAAAGGACACATACTGGGACAAAGAGAAGACACAAGGAGACAAAAGGAGACATAAGTAGATAACATGGATGCATAAAGGGAGACAAAAAGGACACATAATGGGACAAAGAGAAGACACAAGGAGACAAAAAGGACACATAATGGGACAAAGAGAATACACAAGGAGACAAAAAGGACACATAAGTAGATAACAAGGATGCATAAAGGGAGACAAAAAGGACACATAAGTAGATAACAAGGATGCATAAAGGGAGACAAAAAGGACACATAAGTAGATAACAAGGATGCATAAAGGGAGACAAAAAGGACACATAAGTAGATAACAAGGATGCATAAAGCGAGACAAAAAGGACACATAATGGGACAAAGAGAAGACACAAGGAGACAAAAAGGACACATAAGTAGATAACAAGGATGCATAAAGGGAGACAAAAAGGACACATAAGTAGATAACAAGGATGCATAAAGGGAGACAAAAAGGACACATAAGTAGATAACAAGGATGCATAAAGGGAGACAAAAAGGACACATAATGGGACAAAGAGAAGACACAAGGAGACAAAAGGACACATAAGTAGATAACAAGGATGCATTAAGGGAGACAAAAAGGACACATAAGTAGATAACAAGGATGCATAAAGGGAGACAAAAAGGACACATAAGTAGATAACAAGGATGCATAAAGGGAGACAAAAGGACACATAATAGGACCAAGAAGAGACATAAGGAGACAAAAAGGACACATAATGGGACAAAGAGGAGACATAAGCAGACATGGAGGAGACACAAAACATGGAGGAGACATAAAGGGACAAGGGGGACACAAGCTGACACCAGTAGAGCATGGACACTGAAATTTGTTAAAAAAGCACAGTTTTTACAATTTCAAGAAATTGAATGCATTTCAATTGGAAATTAAATTTAAATAAATAAATGTAAATAAAAATAAATATCTCAAGATTTTAAAACCTACACAAATCACAAATAACAGCTGAAATGTCCTGAATGAGCTGAAGGTTTTGGTACCTGAACAGCTGAAAGAGCTGAAAGTGGCTGTCGAAACAACAACTTGTGAACATCTCATCTGTGTGAGAGCTGCTCACTGGCTAATGGGATATTTTACTGACAGACACACACACACACAGGCCGTGCCTTCCACGGTAGATGAACTGGACTTGGGTTTGGACCTTCGCAGACCGGTTTCTGTTTTTTGTCCACAAACACAACTGTTGTTGACGTGTAAACTAATAATTCTTCTTCAGATGGATGTTGATTCATTCCAGGACAAATCAAGTTTGAGCCAAAATAAAAACCAGAGAAGAAGAAACCAGTGTGTTCCCTGTGCTGTGATTGGCTGTTTCATCACGTCTTCCAACTATTTGTTGACGCGTCTGTAAAAGACCAGAGAAACAACGTGCACGAGGCCGCCTCATGATGCAGCTCCTCGGCGACACACTTCAGAAATGCTTCTTTATGTGTGGTCGCCACGGCAACCGCGCTGCTTCTGTTGTCATGGAGACAAAAAAACCAAGGCTGAGTCTCCATCGTCTGCACGGCTTTAAAGCAGAACTTGGACTTTGTGTTCTGGATGAGAAACGTCACTTTGATCCACTGATAGCACTAGAGCTAGTTGTTTTAAATCAACAAGTAAATCATGCTTAAATGTTTTATATCGGACCGTCAGGCGAGGAGACGTTAATAAACAAGATGCTGGTGTCAGCATCTTATTAAAATATGTCTAGTTACAATTTACAAATAAAAGCTCATTTATTACCAGCTAGAAACATCAGGACATTTAAAATAATTACCATAAACAGTAAATATATGTATAATTTTGTGAACACCGTCTCAAACAGTTCACTGGGACTTCTTTAGTCCCAGAAAGCTGAAGGTCTGAACCGAGTCGCTCCAGGAGAACAAATCCACAGACGAGAAAACGAGAGTAAGAGGGATGAGTGAAGGTGAGAGGACGGAGAGGAAACACACAAATCTGCTCATCGCTTTGTGTGTGTGTGTGTGTGTGTGTGTGTTTGTGCACGCTCTCTGATAATGGCCGTCTGAAGGACACTTCACTGTTCCAATCATCATCAGTTGCCAGGCAACAAAGAGAGAGTGCGACTGACGGATACACACAGTGCCTTCACATACTGTGTGTTAGCAAAATATCTCATCTAGTCAATATATGAGAGGTGACTCAGTCCAAGATGGCTGCCACAGCTGACTGAGCTTGAAAACACAAAAAGTTTTACTGACAATGAGCTGAAGTTTGGAGAGTCAAGTTCAAGAATTTTTATTATCTCCAAGGGTCAGTTTGTTTCAGTTAGACACACAAAACATTCATACGAGACAAAACATTAAGTAAAACATTCATACTAGACACGACTTTCAGTAAAACATTCATACTAGACAAAACATTAAGTAAAACATTCATACTAGACAAAACATTAAGTAAAACATTCATACTAGACAAAACATTAAGTAAAACATTCATACTAGACAAAACATTAAGTAAAACATTCATACTAGACAAAACATTAAGTAAAACATTCATACTAGACAAAACATTAAGTAAAACATTCATACTAGACAAAACATTAAGTAAAACATTCATACTAGACAAAACATTAAGTAAAACATTCATACTAGACAAAACATTAAGAAAAACATTCATACTAGACAAAACATTAAGAAAAACATTCATACTAGACAAAACATTAAGTAAAACATTCATACTAGACAAGACATTAAGTAAAACATTCATACTAGACAAAGCATTAAGTAAAACATTCATGCTATACAAAACATTAAGTAAAACATTTATGCTATACAAAACATTAAGTAAAACATTTATGCTATACAAAACATTAAGTAAAACATTTATGCTATACAAAACATTAAGTAAAACATTTATGCTATACAAAACATTAAGTAAAACATTTATGCTATACAAAACATTAATGCTATACAAAACATTAAGTAAAACATTTATGCTATACAAAACATTAAGTACAACATTCATGCTATACAAAGCATTAAGTAAAACATTCATGCTATACAAAACATTAAGTAAAACATTTATGCTAGCCAAAACGTTAAGTAAAACATTCAAGCTATACAAAACATTAAGTAAAACATTTATGCTATACAAAACATTAAGTAAAACATTCATGCTATACAAAACATTAAGTAAAACATTTATGCTATACAAAACATTAAGTAAAACATTCATACTAGACAAAACGTTAAGTAAAACATTAATACTAGACAAAACATTAAGTAAAACATTCATCCTAGACAAGAAATTAAGTAAAACATTCATACTATACAAGACATTAAGTAAAACATTCATACTAGACAAGACATTAAGTAAAAACATACTAGACAAAACATTAAGTAAAACATTCATACTAGACAAAACATTAAGTAAAACATTCATACTAGACAAAACATTAAGTAAAACATTCATACTAGACAAAACATTAAGTAAAACATTCATACTAGACAAAACATTAAGTAAAACATTCATACTAGACAAAACATTAAGTAAAACATTCATACTAGACAAAACATTAAGTAAAACATTCATACTAGACAAAACATTAAGTAAAACATTCATACTAGACAAAACATTAAGTAAAACATTCATACTAGACAAAACATTAAGTAAAACATTCATACTAGACAAAACATTAAGTAAAACATTCATACTAGACAAAACATTAAGTAAAACATTCATACTAGACAAAACATTAAGTAAAACATTCATACTAGACAAAACATTTTAAGTAAAACATTCATACTAGACAAAACATTAAGTAAAACATTCATACTAGACAAAACATTAAGTAAAACATTCATACTAGACAAAACATTAAGTAAAACATTCATACTAGACAAAACATTAAGTAAAACATTCATACTAGACAAAACATTAAGTAAAACATTCATACTAGACAAAACATTAAGTAAAACATTCATACTAGACAAAACATTAAGTAAAACATTCATACTAGACAAAACATTAAGTAAAACATTCATACTAGACAAAACATTAAGTAAAACATTCATACTAGACAAAACATTAAGAAAAACATTCATACTAGACAAAACATTAATAAAACATTCATACTAGACAAAACGTTAAGTAAAACATTCATACTAGACAAGACATTAAGTAAAACATTCTGGACAAAGCATTAAGTAAAACATTCATGCGATACAAAACATTAAGTAAAACATTTATGCTAGACAAAACGTTAAGTAAATCATTCATGCTATACAAAACATTAAGTAAAACATTTATGCTATACAAAACATTAAGTAAAACATTCATGCTATACAAAACATTAAGTAAAACATTCATACTAGACAAAACAGTAAGTAAAACATTCATACTAGATAAGACATTAAGTAAAACATTCATCCTAGACAAGACATTAAGTAAAACATTCATCCTAGACAAGACATTAAGTAAAGCATTCATACTAGACAAAACAGTAAGTAAAACATTCATACTAGATAAGACATTAAGTAAAACATTCATCCTAGACAAGACATTAAGTAAAACATTCATACTAGACAAAACATTAAGTAAAACATTCATACTAGACAAAACATTAAGTAAAACATTCATACTAGACAAAACATTAAGTAAAACATTCATACTAGACAAAACATTAAGTAAAACATTCATACTAGACAAAACATTAAGTAAAACATTCATACTAGACAAAACATTAAGTAAAACATTCATACTAGACAAAACATTAAGTAAAACATTCATACTAGACAAAACATTAAGTAAAACATTCATACTAGACAAAACATTAAGTAAAACATTCATACTAGACAAAACATTAAGTAAAACATTCATACTAGACAAAACATTAAGTAAAACATTCATACTAGACAAAACATTAAGAAAAACATTCATACTAGACAAAACATTAAGTAAAACATTCATACTAGACAAAACATTAAGTAAAACATTCATACTAGACAAAACATTAATAAAACATTCATACTAGACAAAACATTAAGTAAAACATTCATACTAGACAAAACATTAAGTAAAACATTCATACTAGACATTCTGGAACGAGTTACCGCTGCTCATCAAACAGGCCCCCTCCCTCTCGGTTTTCAAATCCCGGTTAAAAACTCACTACTACTCCATTGCTTTCAATGCCAGCTGATTTGTACTGGATCGTTTGATTTATGATCTGCAATGTTTTTATGTTTTTCGTCTTGTACTTCATTGTATGTGTTGCCTGTTGCGTGTTTGTTTGTCCAGCACTTTGGTGTGGACTTGTTCCTGTTTAAAGTGCTTTATAAATAAAATGGTATGGTATGGTATGGTAAAACATTCATACTAGACAAAACATTAAGTAAAACATTCATACTAGACAAAACATTAAGAAAAACATTCATACTAGACAAGACTTTAAGTAAAACATTCATACTAGACAAGACTTTAAGTAAAACATTCATACTAGACAAAACGTTAAGAAAAACATTCATACTAGACAAGACATTAAGTAAAACATTCATACTAGACAAAACATTAAGAAAAACATTCATACTAGACAAAACATTAAGTAAAACATTCATACTAGACAAGACTTTAAGTAAAACATTCATACTAGACAAAACGTTAAGTAAAACATTCATACTAGACAAGACTTTAAGTAAAACATTCATACTAGACAAAACATTAAGTAAAACATTCATACTAGACAAAACATTAATAAAACATTCATACTAGACAAAACATTAAGTAAAACATTCATACTAGACAAAACATTAAGTAAAACATTCATGCTAGACAAAACATTTAGTAAAACATTCATACTAGACAAAACATTAAGTAAAACATTCATACTAGACAAAACATTAAGTAAAAAATTATGCTATACAAAACATTAAGTAAAACATTCATACTAGACAAAACATTTAGTAAAACATTCATACTAGACAAAACATTAAGTAAAACATTCATACTAGACAAAACATTTAGTAAAACATTCATACTAGACAAAACATTAAGTAAAACATTCATACTAGACAAAACATTAAGTAAAACATTCATACTAGACAAAACATTAAGTAAAACATTCATACTAGACAAAACATTAAGTAAAACATTCATACTAGACAAAACATTAAGTAAAACATTCATACTAGACAAAACATTAAGTAAAACATTCATACTAGACAAAACATTAAGAAAAACATTCATACTAGACAAAACATTAAGTAAAACATTCATACTAGACAAGACTTTAAGTAAAACATTCATACTAGACAAAACGTTAAGTAAAACATTCATACTAGACAAGACTTTAAGTAAAACATTCATACTAGACAAAACATTAAGTAAAACATTCATACTAGACAAAACATTAATAAAACATTCATACTAGACAAAACATTAAGTAAAACATTCATACTAGACAAAACATTAAGTAAAACATTCATGCTAGACAAAACATTAGTAAAACATTCATACTAGACAAAACATTAAGTAAAACATTCATACTAGACAAAACATTAAGTAAAAAATTATGCTATACAAAACATTAAGTAAAACATTCATACTAGACAAAACATTTAGTAAAACATTCATACTAGACAAAACATTAAGTAAAACATTCATACTAGACAAAACATTTAGTAAAACATTCATACTAGACAAAACATTTAGTAAAACATTCATACTAGACAAAACATTAAGTAAAACATTCATACTAGACAAAACATTTAGTAAAACATTCATACTAGACAAAACATTAAGTAAAAAATTATGCTATACAAAACATTAAGTAAAACATTCATACTAGACAAAACATTTAGTAAAACATTCATACTAGACAAAACATTAAGTAAAACATTCATACTAGACAAAACATTAAGTAAAACATTTATGCTAGACAAAACATTAAGTAAAACATTTATGCTAGACAAAACGTTAAGTAAAACATTCATGCTATACAAAGCATTAAGTAAAACATTCATACTAGACAAAACATTAAGTAAAACATTTATGCTAGACAAAACGTTAAGTAAAACATTCATGCTATACAAAGCATTAAGTAAAACATTCATGCTATACAAAACATTAAGTAAAACATTTATGCTAGACAAAACGTTAAGTAAAACATTCATGCTATACAAAACATTAAGTAAAACATTTATGCTATACAAGACATTAAGTAAAACATTTATGCTATACAAACCATTAATTAAAACATTCATGCTATACAAAACATTAAGTAAAACATTTATGCTATACAAAACATTAAGTAAAACATTTATGCTATACAAAACATTAAGTAAAACATTTATGCTATACAAAACATTAAGTAAAACATTCATGCTATACAAACCGTTAATTAAAACATTCATGCTATACAAAACATTAAGTAAAGCATTTATGCTATACAAGACATTAAGTAAAACATTTATGCTATACAAGACATTAAGTAAAACATACTATACAAAACATTAAGTAAAACATTCATACTAGACAAAACGTTAAGTAAAACATTCATACTAGACAAAACATTAAGTAAAGCATTCATCCTAGACAAGACATTAAGTAAAACATTCATACTAGACAAGACATTAAGTAAAACATACTAGACAAAACATTAAGTTAAACATTCATACTAGACAAGACTTTAAGTAAAACATTCATACTAGACAAAACGTTAAGTAAAACATTCATACTAGATAAGACATTAAGTAAAACATTCATACTAGACAAGACATTAAGTAAAACATTCATACTAGACAAGACATTAAGTAAAACATTCATACTAGACAAAACATTAAGTAAAACATTCATACTAGACAAAACATTAAGTAAAACATTCATACTAGATAAGACTTTAAGTAAAACATTCATACTAGACAAGACATTAAGTAAAACATTCATACTAGACAAAACATTAAGTAAAACATTCATACTAGACAAAACATTAAGTAAAACATTCATACTAGACAAAATATTAAGTAAAACATTCATACTAGACAAAACATTAATAAAACATTCATATTAGACAAAACATTAAGTAAAACATTCATACTAGACAAAACATTAAGTAAAACATTCATACTAGACAAAACATTAAGTAAAACATTCATACTAGACAAAACATTAAGTAAAACATTCATACTAGACAAAACATTAAGTAAAACATTCATACTAGACAAAACATTAAGTAAAACATTCATACTAGACAAAACATTAAGTAAAACATTCATACTAGACAAAACATTAAGAAAAACATTCATACTAGACAAAACATTAAGTAAAACATTCATACTAGACAAAACATTAATAAAACATTCATATTAGACAAAACATTAAGTAAAACATTCATACTAGACAAAACATTAAGTAAAACATTCATACTAGACAAAACATTAAGTAAAACATTCATACTAGACAAAACATTAAGTAAAACATTCATACTAGACAAAACATTAAGTAAAACATTCATACTAGACAAGACTTTAAGTAAAACATTCATACTAGACAAAACGTTAAGTAAAACATTCATACTAGACAAGACTTTAAGTAAAACATTCATACTAGACAAAACATTAAGTAAAACATTCATACTAGACAAAACATTAATAAAACATTCATACTAGACAAAACATTAAGTAAAACATTCATACTAGACAAAACATTAAGTAAAACATTCATGCTAGACAAAACATTTAGTAAAACATTCATACTAGACAAAACATTAAGTAAAACATTCATACTAGACAAAACATTAAGTAAAAAATTATGCTATACAAAACATTAAGTAAAACATTCATACTAGACAAAACATTTAGTAAAACATTCATACTAGACAAAACATTAAGTAAAACATTCATACTAGACAAAACATTTAGTAAAACATTCATACTAGACAAAACATTTAGTAAAACATTCATACTAGACAAAACATTAAGTAAAACATTCATACTAGACAAAACATTTAGTAAAACATTCATACTAGACAAAACATTAAGTAAAACATTATGCTATACAAAACATTAAGTAAAACATTCATACTAGACAAAACATTAGTAAAACATTCATACTAGACAAAACATTAAGTAAAACATTCATACTAGACAACATTAAGTAAAACATTCATGCTATACAAAACATTAAGTAAAACATTTATGCTAGACAAAACGTTAAGTAAAATATTCATGCTATACAAAGCATTAAGTAAAACATTCATGCTATACAAAACATTAAGTAAAACATTCATACTAGACAAGACTTTAAGTAAAACATTCATACTAGACAAAACGTTAAGTAAAACATTCATACTAGACAAGACTTTAAGTAAAACATTCATACTAGACAAAACATTAAGTAAAACATTCATACTAGACAAAACATTAATAAAACATTCATACTAGACAAAACATTAAGTAAAACATTCATACTAGACAAAACATTAAGTAAAACATTCATGCTAGACAAAACATTTAGTAAAACATTCATACTAGACAAAACATTAAGTAAAACATTCATACTAGACAAAACATTAAGTAAAAAATTATGCTATACAAAACATTAAGTAAAACATTCATACTAGACAAAACATTTAGTAAAACATTCATACTAGACAAAACATTAAGTAAAACATTCATACTAGACAAAACATTTAGTAAAACATTCATACTAGACAAAACATTAAGTAAAACATTCATACTAGACAAAACATTAAGTAAAACATTCATACTAGACAAAACATTAAGTAAAACATTCATACTAGACAAAACATTAAGTAAAACATTCATACTAGACAAAACATTAAGTAAAACATTCATACTAGACAAAACATTAAGTAAAACATTCATACTAGACAAAACATTAAGAAAAACATTCATACTAGACAAAACATTAAGTAAAACATTCATACTAGACAAGACTTTAAGTAAAACATTCATACTAGACAAAACGTTAAGTAAAACATTCATACTAGACAAGACTTTAAGTAAAACATTCATACTAGACAAAACATTAAGTAAAACATTCATACTAGACAAAACATTAAGTAAAACATTCATACTAGACAAAACATTAAGTAAAACATTCATACTAGACAAAACATTAAGTAAAACATTCATACTAGACAAAACATTAAGTAAAACATTCATACTAGACAAAACATTAAGTAAAACATTCATACTAGACAAAACATTAAGTAAAACATTCATACTAGACAAAACATTAAGTAAAACATTCATACTAGACAAAACATTAAGTAAAACATTCATACTAGACAAAACATTAAGTAAAACATTCATACTAGACAAAACATTAAGTAAAACATTCATACTAGACAAAACATTAAGTAAAACATTCATACTAGACAAAACATTAAGTAAAACATTCATACTAGACAAAACATTAAGTAAAACATTCATACTAGACAAAACATTAAGTAAAACATTCATACTAGACAAAACATTAAGTAAAACATTCATACTAGACAAAACATTAAGTAAAACATTCATACTAGACAAAACATTAAGTAAAACATTCATACTAGACAAAACATTAAGTAAAACATTCATACTAGATAAAATATTAAGTAAAACATTCATACTTGACAAAACATTAAGTAAAACATTCATAATAGACAAAACATCAAGTAAAACATTCATACTAGACAAAACATCAAGTAAAACATTCATGATAGACAAAACATCAAGTAAAACATTCATACTAGATCAAATATTAAGTAAAACATTTATACTTGACAAAACATTAAGTAAAACATTCATACTAGATAAAATATTAAGTAAAACATTCATAATAGACAAAACATCAAGTAAAACATTCATAATAGACAAAACATCAAGTAAAACATTCATACTAGATCAAATATTAAGTAAAACATTTATACTTGACAAAACATTAAGTAAAACATTCATACTAGATAAAATATTAAGTAAAACATTCATAATAGACAAAACATCAAGTAAAACATTCATGATAGACAAAACATCAAGTAAAACATTCATACTAGATCAAATATTAAGTAAAACATTTATACTTGACAAAACATTAAGTAAAACATTCATACTAGATAAAATATTAAGTAAAACATTCATACTTGACAAAACATTAAAGGTGAACTATGTAATTTCAGCAGGACGCTGGGACAGAAAAATTTTCATCAGGTAAAAGCATTCTGCTCACAGTCCATTCTCTGTTGAACCTGAGTTCTGCAGCTCCGCCCCCTGCTGTGTGTCCGCTCGGAGCGCTTCAATATTCTGTGATTATATGTTAATAAAACGTTTTAAAAATATAATAAAACCATGAATCACTGGTCCTACAACACATAAACCAGCAGAAATCAGCAGAGCTTCACGAAGCCACGTTGGACATGATTTAATTCGCTCGTGACTTCCTCTTTCTGTCAGTGCAGGTCTGGAATGCTCCGCCCCCACTACATGTCCTGTCTGCGCTGCGAAGTTCTGTGATTATATGTTAATAAAACGTTTTAAAATTTTTTATAAAACAATGGAGCACTTGTCCAACAACACAAAAACCAGCAGAAATCAGCAGAGCTTCACGAAGCAACGTTGGACATGATTTAATTCGCTCGCGACTTCCTCATGTCTGTCAGTCGTGTCTGGAATATCTGGAATGTTCCGCCCCCACTACATGTCCTGTGGCAGACGCTGCGAAGTTCTGTGATTATATGTTAATATAACGTCCTAAAAAATATAATAAAACCAAGAATCACTCGTCCAACAACACAAAAACACCCTGAAATCAGCAGAGCTTCACCAGCCACTTTGGACATGATTTAATTCGCTCGTGAGTCGTGACAAATCAATTTCCTCATTCCTGTGAGTGAGGATGAAGCGATCACTTGACTTTTGGCAAAAAAACAAAATAAAAGTCCAGCTCTGGGATGAAGAAGGGATATTTAATACATTTGTGTCACATAAAAAACAGTCCTGCATCGCTTTGCAATCCTTTGAATGAGAACGAGCCGCGGCGCTGAGGCTGTGACAGGCGGGGGCGTGGGTTGGGGCGTGACAAACAACTCTGTTTTTATTGGCTGGTCAGTGTCCGGGTCACTCTGTGTTTTCAGTGTTTTTATAAATGCTGATAGAGAAGCAAGGGGACTATAGTTTTTTTCAGAGATTACTTTGTCTAACATCAGTCTGTCAGTAGATAGTGACTGAGTGAAGAAATATGTTAAAAATATATTGTTAGAAAAGTTACAGAATACATTACAAAGTTACATAGTGCAGGTTTAAGTAAAACATTCATACTAGATAAAATATTAAGTAAAACATTCATACTTGATAAAACATTAAGTAAAACATGCATACTAGATAAAATATTAAGTAAAACATTCATACTTGACAAAACATTAAGTAAAACATTCATACTAAATAAAATATTAAGTAAAACATTCATACTTGACAAAACATTAAGTACAAGTAAAACATTTATACTAGACAAGACTTTAGCCACTTTTAGTTTCCATCTAGCATTTGGCAACTTCTTGCATGTAGGCTATTATGTAACTCTTTGCTGCTTATGAACTTTATTAACAAAATGTTTGATATTTTAGCATTTAGCTAGCATATAGATACTTTTAGCTTTCGCTAACTTATTGAAACTTTTAGCATTTGGTACTTATTTAGTACTTAATGATACTTCTAGCCATTACCTAGCCTTTTACTATTTTGTGTTTTTTTTAAGCTAGTATATTTTTATCTAATAACTTGAGTTTCACTTTTAGCTGGCATTTTGCTAGCTTGGCTTGTATTTTGCTGTTGTATACTATGGGGCTGCTTGGGACTTGAATGTCGCAGGTTTGATTCCCCACCATGCCTTTATTGGATCATCCTTGAGCAAGAACCAACTCCAAACTTCTGGGTGTCTAAATAACTGCTTGCATGAGCAATGAGCCAAATGCAGAGCACTAATGTTGTCATTGTGACAACAGTACTTATCATGTTCAGTTTTAGCTTTTAGCTACTCTTTTACCGTTTTACCTTTTAGTTAACATTCTGCTTCTTTTAGCTTTAAGAGCTCCCAAATTTCAGTGAAGTCATTCAGCTACAGCGTCTGTCTTCTACTGGGTAAAGTTCTAATTTTGTTACGTTTGGATTTTTTTGATAATTTTATTTTTGTTCATTAAGTTTTTGTCTATTTTTGACGTTTAGCCGTTTAGTTGGAGCAGTTTGAGAAGTTTCGTAGTAGCCAAACAAGAGGCCAGAGCTACAAATTGGCATCAAGTTACAAGACCTGTCTCCAAACCAACTGTTGTGTCAAAATAAAAGCCTCAATACACGATAAGCTTGAAGAACTGTTTCATCACATTAAACCTCCGCAGCAACAGCTGAAGTGTTTCCATCAGCAACTTTTGCGTTTCTGCATCGACCCAAACCCCCTCAGGCAGATCATCACAAAGAGCCACCGTGCAAATACTAATGTACTGTAATCAAAATGTTCTACCTGCAAAAACCCACCTTTCACAATAAAAGTCTGTGTTTCGGTGAGAAGATTGTGGTTTCATTTTTGAATAATTTTAGCTGATTCAGCTAAAATTGTTCAAAATATATCAGCTGCAAAGTGAGAATTTAAATCAACAAATTCCTGCTCCTCCTGTCTGAGCTGACAGCTTCTCTCTGCAGGACAGAACTACCGGTGGTTTGATTTAAAATACACACTTTAGTTATTTTTAAGCCATTTGTTTGTTTGTTTGTTTGTTTGTGTGTGTAGAAATGTAAATACATTCAGAAATATCATAAACCCACATTTTATTCTCAGTGGAACAAAGTAAACAAATCAAAACGGACACATTTACAATTTGTAGTGAAACAAAACGAGGACATTTAGAATCTGATGGATGTTCCTGGTCCATGTTTCCTCTGAGAAACATCTCCTCTTAAACGTCCAGGACCTGAGGAGACCAGCTGGAGGTTTTGGAGGGAACGTTGACGTCCCGTTCTGTACATTTGTGTCACATACAAAACAGTTTTGCATCGCTTTGCAATTATTTCGACGAGAACCTGCGCGACCGCTGCGGGCTGGGACAGGCGGGGGCGTGGGTTAGGGGCGTGAGAAGTGAGAAGCTCTGTTTTTATTGGCTGGTTAACGGCGGGTCACTGTGGCTTTTTTGAAATTCTTATTTACCAGTGGCAGTTCTACACACGGGCCCACGCGGGCCCGTGCCCGTCTAAAATGGACCCTGGCCCGCCCTGTGGCCCGCCCTCCGAGCAGAAGCGGAAACAATGCTCAGCACGGACCCTGGTCCGCCGCCCGCCCTGCTTCCGCCCTGCTTCCGGGGCCCGCCCTCCTCCGAGCAGAAGCGGAACTGCGTCAGCACGGACCCTGGTCCGCCGCCCGCCCTGCTTCCGGGGCCCGCCCTCCGGGCACAACATTCAGGTAGTTGTACCTTTAGTGCGTTACACCACTGCGAAGTGCGAACAACGAAAAGAAGAGCGAGCGCGAAGACGGCGAAGTTACCGAGCGTTATCCACGAGTACCACTACAAATACAAACAATACAAGGTAACAATTCTGGTCAAGAAATGATGTTGTTGGCTAGTATGAATTATAATAGCAGCCTATCAGACCAGGCGTTTATGTTGTATGCTTCTAGCTAACGCTAGTTATCTTACAACAACACACATGCTTCTAGCTAACGCTTCCCGTATTTCGTCGGAATATAACACACAGTTTTCTTTTGTTAAGCTCAGGAGGAGACCGTGTGTGCTATAATGTTTGAGAGAGCTGAAGAAAGGCACGTTGAGAGCCCCACACAGCCAGAGGACTTGGAAGACACTGTTTTCAAAGAGAGGGTACGGAAAGAGAGACACATGAAGAAGATCCTGAAATGGAGACAGCTGAGACTGAGATACAAGCAGCACGTGAGACACAGATGGAGAATATTTGTGGATCCACAAGCACTGGACCATCAGGTTTGTGATGTTCAAAAAAATGTGTTTGTTAATGTTAAGTTTTCTGACACAAGTTGAGTTTGAATGAAATATTATTGCTGGCTTTGTTAAAAAATAGTCAAGAAATCTAGCTTTAGCTTATTTGCAGTCTTGGTCCTTGGTCAGGTTTTAGAATTCAAGGAAAGAATGTACAGATCTCAAAAATGCAATTACCGTATTTTCCGGTGTATATGTTAATTTACATATATATTTTTTTTTTCATTCAGTTTGCACTACTTCTCATATTTGCACTAATGTTTGTATTACATTACTGCCTATAGTCATAAAGATGTCTTTATAGTCATAAAGTCACTTTTTTCTCCGAGATTTAACGTGCCCCTCTGACAAAACCTCTGGCCCCAGCTTGGCCCCACCAGTACAACTGGTCTAGAACCGCCACTGCTGGAGAAGCAAGGGGACTATAGTTTTTTTCAGAGATTACTTTGTCTAACATCAGTCTGTCAGGAGATAGTGACAGACTGAAGAAATATGTTAAAAATATATTTTTAGACAACTTACAGACTGCACCTTTAAAATGTTTCAACGTTCAAAACAATTTCACTGTGGACACGAGTAAAAAGTTGATTTTTGTTTAATTTACATTTTGTTTAATTTAGTTTTTGCTTGTTTGAGTCTTTAGCTCCTCTCTGAGCTGAAGTCTGGATTTGTGGTTCTGATTGGTTCATTTGTGTTCCACGTGGAAACCACAGAATCTGGCTCTGCAGAAACCAGGATCCTGCAGTGAGACCAGGTTTAGTCCTGGACCTGGACCTGGACTTGGACCTGGACTTGGACCTGGACCTGGACTTGGTTACCTTCTGGTTGATGATGGAGCACGCCACCTCCCGAACCTGACTCAGGCTGAGCTCCACGACGTCCAGCAGAACCGGCTCCCGGCTCATCCCGATCTGGATCTGGAAGGACATCACTCCCCCTCCTCCTCCTCCCCCTCCTCCCCCCTCGGTGTTGGGGCTGTTGGGCCCCCCCAAGAAGGGGAGCGGACTGGGCGCGCGGATCAGCGGAGGAGCGCTCATGTCTCCCTGGAGGCTTCCAAGTTTTTCTTCTGAGGAAACAGATCCGGAGTCCCGCAGGGTCCGAGTCCTTCAGCTGGAGGTCTGGTCCCGGAGGAGCAGCGGGGGGGAGCGGATCAGAGCAGCGGGGGGGGAGCGGATCAGAGCCCGGGGAGGATGCGGTGACGCGTGGAACTCCCCGGAGCGTCAGAAAGAGGAGAATTCATGAAGCTGCACGCGTGGAGCTGAAACTGAAGGAGAAGATTCAGAAAGACTGGAGCAGAAAACTGCCTGGAGACCGGCGGGAGGGGGGGCAGAGTCATGGACGTCAATGTGGCTGAG
>JBBPBX010030117.1:17216-35409 GCA_038048925.1 Garcialebias charrua
ACTGGGAATTGGACCCTCAATGGACTGAGACAACCGCCCTGCCACTGGGCCAAGCCGCCCCTCATCAGTACCAGAAATATGTGACATCATCTTCCCATACTCTGCATAAAATGTTACAAGATACTGTATATATCTTGTATCATTCAACGTTCGTTTTTGCAAACAAAATGATAAATTAATTTCATTTTTATTTAAAAGTGATTTTAAACTTTGCGCCGTGTTTATTCCCGGGAAATCCGATTACACGCGAATGCAACATCTGTGACGTAGGAAGGAGAAGCTCAGTTGGCAGATGCAATGATAACGCATGCGCATTCTCTGCAAAATCGCCTTTTTTTGTGTATAACTTGAAAAATGCTGTTACGTTGTGTCACATTTGGGTGTTCTAATATCATCAGTGAACAAGTGAGCCTTTTCACTTTCCCAAAAGATGAAATACTTTGTCAAGAATGGAATAAACAAAGCTGCCCCCCCCTCGGAGCTCCCTCGCTTCCTGAAAAGGTAAGACTCAAATAAATACGGGTGCAGACCTAAATTAGAACCTGCTGTTTCTTGTTCATCTAACTTTCTGCTTCCCAAACTGAAGACAAATCGCTCAAATCTTAACTTGGATTACTTATTTATTGTCTGCCATGAATATGTAAAAGGGGCGTTCTAAAGACGTTCTTCATCCTACGTCACAGATGTTGCATTCGCGTGTAGTCGGATGTCCCGTGAAGAAACACGTTTTTTAATTTTAAACTCACTTTGAAATGAATTTTCATTAATTTATCATTTTGTTTGCTAAAACGAACATAGTTGAATGATACAAGATATACTGTATCTTGTAACATTTTATGGAGAGTAGGAAGATGATGTCACATACACTTTAAGTCGGCACCCCCAGGAGTCCCCACAGCAGAACGGGGTCTCTCCTGTCAGCGCCGCCACACACAGCAGGGTCAAAGACCAACTCCCGGTTTGTCTTCTGTCTCTGGCGTCCAGGTGGGACAGTGGACTTCAGTTTGACTGACACCACAGATAACACGAAGCGCGCACCCATACAGAGCATTTCCACCTTTCAGCGCGAGCTGAATTTCATTAAAATATAACTACAGAAACGCCTAAAAAATATATGTTAGCTGAATATATATACATGTATTAGTGTTTCTGAGTTTAATTTTTGTTAATAACTGATTACAAATCAGCTTATTTTAGAACGTAAATAACACCAAGCGCGCACACAAGAACTCCCCACCCACTTCAAGTTTTTAAGCGTGCGTCGGACCTGGAAATATCAACACGCCTCGGTGGTTCACTGGAAGCGCATCGGGTTGCCACTCCAAACTTTATCTCGACTTGGGTTTGATCCTCACTTGGTTGAACTTATTTTACGTTTGTCTTTTATTGGATTTATAAAAAAAGGAGTTTGTGTTATGCCTGTGGTTAACACAAACTCCTTTTTTTTTCCAGCTTTAGATCAGGAACTCCTTACTTGTGTTTTTCTTAAAGACATTACTAGGGATGCACCGATCCACATTTTCTTGCTTCCGATCCGATCCTTAAAACTGGGCATCTGCCGATACCGATCCAGTTCCGATGTCCTCATCATCATTGATTTTATATGAGGCTGTAATAATCTCCTCTCAAGTACAATGTGTACACATACATGAATGCATATCAAAAAAGGCAACTTGAGGTAAGTTTTATTAATGTTGGATAAGTTTCAAAGTTATGATTAAATTCTGCTAACATAAAACGTACTTAAGACTTTTAAGTAGTTACTTTCAACCAGTCTCTTTTTCATCACATGCTTCCAAAAGTCAACAATTATGTTTGTATTCTGCATCTGTCTGTTAGCAAATTATCTTATGAACAACTGAACAGATTTTGATTAAACCTTCAAGAAATAATCACTGAATGGCTCTCTACGACTGGTTGACTTTTAAAGTACATCAAATTCAAGATGGCTGCCACAGCTAACTGAACTTAAACAAAACAAAACTGACTACAACTCAGTCAATTTGACAAAAATTTGAGATAAAATTTGGTGTGGTAGTAGCTGAGACTCATTCCCAAAGCATATTCAAAGGACTATTAGAATGCATAAGATCTTTCTTTAAAATTATAACGTTATTTATTTGGAATCAATGGAGTCGCTCTGTTAGCAAAATATCTCATGACCCGCTGGACAGATTTTGAAAAATCTTTCAAGAAATAATGAACAGTTTTTTTCTTTACTGCCGATTAACTTTTGGATACAATTGAATTGAAGATGGCTGCAGCAGGCAATTGAAATAAGCCAACTCAAAAATAGTTATAATTCAGTTAATTTTACAGATATGGAGTTAAAGTTTGTTGTGGTCATAGCTGAGAGCTACTAACAACACATACTCTAAGAGAGATAGCTACAACTCAAAATATCCTGGAAAGTTTCAAATTACACAGCTTTCCAGGATGTTGCGCCACAGAGACATGTCCAGCAGAGACATGTCCAGCAAAGACATGTCCAAGTGAAACTTGGGATGCACCGATCCACATTTCTCACTTCCGATCTGATACTTAAAACTAGGTATCGACCAATACTGATAATTTTCCGATCCGATACTATTCAGGTATATGAGTCTGTATAATGAAATTTTTGTACTGAGACTATTCATTTTAACATTGTGTGAGATAAACCCAATGTAGACACTCTTTGAGCCTTACAACAGGAAACTCATAAACTTTAACAGCACACAAGAGGCAAGTCTATACCACACACATGTCCTTCTCACTCATGGTGGAGCTGGAAAAACTAAAAAACCACTAAGCATGATGGGAAAGACAACACAGCCCACTCCCCTTAACCACTAAGAGAGTGGATTTTGTTGTCTTTCCCATAATGCTTAGCTGTATTTTAGTTTTCCAAAAGCACTTTGAGATTTTCATTAATGAAAAGTGTGTTATAAATTGAATTCATTATTATTATTATTATTATTATTATAACAAAATCCACTCCCTTAGTGGTTAAGGGGAGTAGACTGTGTTGTATTTCCCATCATGCTTAACGGTTTTTTAGTTTTCCAGCTTTAGGTGCAGCTGGAAAACTAAAATACAGCTAAGCATTATGGGAAAGACAACAAAATCCACTCCCTTAGTGGTTAAGGGGAGTAGATCGTGTTGTCTTTCCCATCATGCTTAACGTTTTTTTTAGTTTTCCCGCTTTAGGTGCAGCTAGAAAACTAAAATACCGCTAAGCATTATGGGAAAGACAACAAAATCCACTCCCTTAGTGGTTAAGGGGAGTAGACTGTGTTGTCTTTCCCATCATGCTTAACGTTTTTTTAGTTTTCCAGCTTTAGGTGCAGCTGGAAAACTAAAATACCGCTAAGCATTTTGGGAAAGACAACAAAATCCATTCCCTTAGTGGTTAAGGGGAGTAGACTGTGTTGTCTTTCCCATCATGCTTAGCGGTTTTTAAGTTTTTCAAAAGTCAAAGTCAAAGTCAACTTTATTGTCAGATCTGCAATATGTACTGTACAGGACATACACAGGACCGAAATTGCGTTTCTCTCAGTCCCTCGGTGCAACAGTAAACATCTAAACATTGAAACACTGAAACATATAATAATAGACATAAGCATAAAATAGTAAAACTAACACTGTCCTGAGTTTTTTGCATAGTGGTATAAGAGTATGAAAATTTACACCAACTCTAAAACTAAAACATTAAACATTTAATGAACATAATACTGTCCTGAGTTTTTGCATACTAGTATAAAAAAAGAGTATAAAAAGTATAACTAAAATAAACTAAAGGTTTCTAGCATTGACATTTGCAAAGTGGCAAAGCAGCGTATGAGTTAATGTACACAGTATATGTATGAGGTAGTAGTTGATGTTGTTATAGAGGCAAAAAGTGGCATATGCAGTAAGGCACATTGGGCATCCCTAAATAAGACCGTTCAGAGCACACTGTATATGTATCAGCAGTGGTGTAGATATTAGAGTAGTGTAAATGTAAACAGTAGTAATTACATGTAAGCAGTAGTAATAAAAGTAAACAGTATTAATAAATGTAAACAGAGAATGTAAACAGTATTATGATTATAGGCAGTGATGTAATACAAACATTAGTGCAAGTATGAGAAGTAGTGCAAACTGTATGAGCACATGACCGAGAGTTTAGTGAATAACCCGTTTGATGACACAGAGTCCAGTGTTAAAATCTTTGTGTTGTGTGGTAATGTGTGAGAAAGTTTTAGTGTTAAGGCAGTTCAAATGGGAGGGGGGGCAGAGCAGGCAGAGTGTTTAGCATCCTGACTGCCTGATGAACAGAGCTGTCTCTCAGTCTGCTGGTTCGAGCCTGGAGACTCCTCAGTCTCCTCCCTGATGGCAGCAGTCTGAAGCAGCTGTGTAGTGGGTGTGTGGGATCACCTGCCATGCAGTGGGCTTTCCGAGTGAGGCGTTTGCTGTGTAAGTCCTGCAGTGAGGGGAAGGAGGTGCCGACTATCTTCTCAGCTGCTCTCACAATGCGCTGGAGGCTCTTGCGGCAGGATGCAGTACATGCACCAAACCACACAGTGATGCAGCTGGTCAGGACACTTTCTATGGCACCTCTGTAGAAGGTGCTCATGATGGGGGTTGAAGCTCCAGCCCTTTTCAGCTTGCGGAGAAAGTAGAGACGCTGGTGAGATCTTCCAGCTGCACCATGAGTGAGAAGGACATGTGTGTGGTATAGACCTGCCTCTTGTGCGCTGTTAAAGTTTGTGAGTTTCCTGTTGTGAGGCCCAAAGTGTCTTCATTGGGTTTAACTCACACAATGTTAAGACAGCAGTCACAGAATGTGATGGAACACAAGTGCTCTTTGAAGCTGGATCGGAAATATCGGCAGGTTGGATCCGATAGCCGATACTTAAATTATGCTGGTATTGAATACCGATACTGGATCTGATTGGCCCCATTCCTAGGTGAAACATGTGACCTGGGCGAGCGCAGACAGACCGTGTTCAGGGCAGGTGGGTGTTTAGAGTCATGTGACAGGAACGGACATGTTTCTAAATGTTTCTGTCTCTGTTTTTCTTCCAGGAGGAGATGAGCTGAGAACAGGACGTCTTGGACGCCGCAGGAGATGCAGAGTCTGTTCACCTGTTGCATCCGCCCAGCAGCGCTGCTCGACCCGCTCACAGCAGACAGAGTGACAGGTGTTGGTTGCTAGGCAACACACACACACACACACACACACACTTCAATCAACCCTCCTACACTTCAACCTTGCCTCTTTTTACTTCCATGTATTACCAAGGACGGTGCAGAATTGCTGCATCTGCTGCATGAGTTTGCTTGTGTGTGTGTGCGATGACTCAATGGAACGTGTTCTGTTTGGGTTCTGTGCTGGACCGGCCTCTCGTCGGGTCAGAACATTCAATGATTGACGGTTTGCTTAACGTCTTACTGAACCCGTGATTTAAAAGAAACATAATGCAAGAAATGTCACTTGATGTTATCGCAAACTTTAAAAAAAAAAAAGAGAAATGTTAGCCCTCAGAGCACGTGTTGAGGACGACTCTCAGTTACCACCACACCGAGCTTCAGCTCCACATCTACAGAACTGACCGAGATCCTAAACAGAATCAAAGCTGCTCTGAACGGTTCAGTTTGAAAGCGTTTACTTTGGTGTTTCTGCAGACGCGTCGGCGTGCGGGTCTGCGCTCGGCGTCAACAGAACTCTGCTGATCGAAACCCGGTGCCGTCAGACTGCAGCGACGAGGGGAGACCGCAGGAGGTGTTTAGGGTGAAAATGTAAAAGTGAATCTGTCGCTAAAGAAAAGAGAGCGACAAACGGATGTCGGGAGCAGGGTTGCCAGATAAGAAACGACGTGTTGTGACTGGTGAGCATGCAGAGAGGAAGGCTGCATCAGATGGTAATCTGTGGATGTTTCAGGTGTGAAGGACGTTTTACTGTTTCAGCCCAACTTTTATTTAACCTGCAGACTGTACTCAACAAATCTGAGCGTGAAAAATAACCACTGCGTCCGAACGGCTCCTCCATGGACACCCGACCTGTTTTTAGTCACTTCGGCTGTTTCTGTAGGTAAACAAACACGTCTGGTCACTAATTTTACATAAAAATGTCTCATTTAAGGACGCGTGGATGCGAGAAAACGGTTTCTTATCCAACAATGTTCAGTCAGATCATCTGGACGGTTTATTTTTTTGTTGAGACATTTCGTCCTTCATCCAAAGGACTTCATCAACCTGAGTAGCAACAAACAAACTGTGTCCCACAAGCAGCACATTCCCACAGTGGACCGACCGACCGACCGACGGGGGAGAGGGCGGACCCCAGAAACCATCTTATTACCAGTAAACTGGTTGGTCCACTATGTGAGTGTGCCGCTTGTGGGACTCAGTTTATGGCTCCTCAGACTGATGAAGTCCTTTGAATGAAGGATGAAACGTCTCAACAACAAAACTAACCGTCCAGATGACCTGACTGAACATTGTTGGATTTTTTTAGCTGCATTATTGAGCTTGAACTTTGGTGTTATCACTTTCTGGACTCGTCTTCACGACTTCTGGACCTTCTACGTGTTTTTGTTGTGCAGAACACAAAACAATATTTAGATGATTAATTTCAAAAGTTGTTTGAAACACATTTGGAAAAGCAAAGATTGAAGCACTGACTCGACATTTCAAATTTTTTGGCGTATTTGTCTGTTTTATTCTAAAACTTGTCATGAACACTAGGAACCCAGAGAGCACGACCTGAAGTGAAGCAGACTCCAAACGTAGAAAAGTTAACCGCGTTTTATTTTACAGCGTTAATATCACGACGTATGACGGAGGCTCTGGAGCCCAGGGGAGCAAGGAGAGACGTCAGGTTGGTGGAGCTCAGGTGATGTAATTTCTCTCCTTACACTGTTATTTATCTCAGTAATGGAAGAAATCACCAAGTCGATATGCACTGGCGACATTTGGAATCTGATGTATGCAGACAATATCGTTCTAACAGCCACAGCAGAACAGAGCGTGGCGCGAATGTTTGAAGAATGGAATGCTCGATTCGCCGACCATGGGTTCAAAGTCAACATTGACAAAAACAAAAGCGATGAACACTGGCGAATCCGTTGAATCCACACCCACTGGTTGTTGGCCCTGTTCAGTTTGCACCACTGGTGTGGGCAGCAATTCAATCATGTGTCAACAGTGGTGTCACAAATGTTGTTCAAATATAAGTGGTCCATTGTCGAAAGCGACCAATTTCGTTGGTCCTACTTGCATCAATCCACGACAACAAGTACAACGCAACAATACAATTGGAGCCGTTGGTGTCGAAACAGTCAAGTCGTTTCAATATCTAGGGGATGTGTTGGACTGTACTGGAACAGCCGAAGCTGCCGTTCGGGCACAAATACGTGTGACGTGGAATAAATGGCATCTACTCGCTTCTATACTGATGCGGCGCGACATCCCACAACTCCTACGTTCAAGACTCTATGGCTCAGTGATACGTCCCGTGCTGTTGTATGGCGCAGAAACATGGCCAATGACAACAAAACTCGAACAGCAACTTCACCGAACCGATATGAAAATGCTCCGATGGATGCAACGCATTAGTCTTAAAGGTCCACTGACATCATCTTACAAATTTGCATGAAATGATAGAAGATGTATTTATTTTATCATTCCACTATGTTTGTTTTTGCAAACAAAATGATAAATTAATGAAAATTCCTTTCAAACTGAATTTAAAAATAAAAACCGCTTTTCTCTCTGAAAAATCCGACTACAAGCGAATGCAACATTTGTGACGTAGGAAGGAGAACGTCTTTAGAACGCCCCATATAAATATTCATGGCGAACAAGAAATAAAACAACAAAATTATCAATCTAAGTTAAGATTTGAGCTATTTGTCTTTAGTTTTGGAAGCAGGAAGTTAGATGAGCAGAAACAGCAGGTTCTAATTTAGGTCTGCACCCGTATGTATTTGACTCTTACCTGTTCAGGAAGCAGGGAGCTCAGTCCGAGGGGAGGCAGCTTTATTTATTCCATTTTTGACAAAGGTCTTACGTCTTTTGGGAAAGTGAAAAGGCTCACTTGTTCACTGATATTAGAACACCCAAATGTGACACAACGAACCGGCATTTTTAAGTTTTACCAAAAAAAAGGGCGATCTGGCAGCGAATGTGTTATGTGTTAATGGCAGACGAAGACTGAAGGTCCTGCTTCCTACGTCACAAATGTTGCATTCACTTGTAGTCGGATTTTTCAGAGAGAAAAGCTGTTTTTAATTTTAGACTCAGTTTGGAAGGAATTTTCATTATTTTATCATTTTGTTTGCAAAAACGAACACAGTTGAATGATAAAATATATATATCTTCTATCATTTCATGCAAATTTGTAAGATGATGTCAGTGGACCTTTAAAGATCACATCCAATCGACCGAAATCCTTCGTCGATCTGGCTTATGTGCGTTGAAGGACGCATGCCAGCGACACCGTTTGCAGTGGTTCGGTCATGTTAAACGAAGTGAAAACAGTGCTATACTTGCTATTGCAAACCTTGAAGTACCTGGCACCCGTCCCAAAGGCCGTCCGAAAAAGACCTGGGCGCAAACGATTCAACAAGATCTGAAAGCACTGAACCTCAATGAACTGGACGCAACTGACCGCCTAATCTGGCATCAAAAACTTGGCGACAAATAAGCAACGTCCCACCCCGAAAACGGACGATAGATAGATAGATGGATAGTTGGATGGATAGATGGATAGATGGATATGGATAGGATGGATAGATGGATAGATGGATAGATAGATAGATAGATAGATAGATAGATAGATAGATAGATAGATAGATAGATAGATAGATAGATAGATAGATAGATAGATAGATAGATAGATAGATAGATAGATAGATAGATAGATAGATAGATAGATAGATAGATAGATAGATAGATAGATAGATAGATAGATAGATAGATAGATAGATAGATAGATAGATAGATAGATAGATAGATAGATAGATAGATAGATAGATAGATAGATAGATAGATAGATAGATAGATAGATAGATAGATAGATAGATAGATAGATAGATAGATAGATAGATAGATAGATAGATAGATAGATAGATAGATAGATAGATAGATAGATAGATAGATAGATAGATAGATAGATAGATAGATAGATAGATAGATAGATAGATAGATAGATAGATAGATAGATAGATAGATAGATAGATAGATAGATAGATAGATAGATAGATGGATAGATGGATAGATAGATAGATGGATAGATGGATAGATAGATAGATAGATAGATGAAAGTCAAGGCTGAAACACGAGAGGAGCACAAGGTGAGTTTAACTATCACAGGTATGTAATGCTTCAGCTGTTAGTAGAGCTCTTCTGCAGCCTTATGTGCTCCTGGCACTCGTCAGGGGAATGGGTCACAGGTGTGGTCGACTGGTGCCATCTTGGAACTTTGGGAGCTGCAGAACTGAACTCCCACAAAAAAACACGTTTCTCTAAAACTTGGTTCCCAAATCATCTCTGCAGTTATTCTCAATTTGTCCGCATCCTTTATGATTGTCTATCGTTGCCCACTGTTGTCATCACTTTTGTTAAAATCAGGTCTCTCGTGTAAATGAGTCCCCGAGCCTCAATGGCATCAACCTGTCTAAATAAAGGTTGAATGAATGAAAAGGCATTGATGTGGAGCGAGGATGATGCGTGGCACTTTCCACTCTTCATATATGTATTCAGGAGCTGAACCCCCTCCCTGAATGAAGCCCCACTGGTTTTATTCTCCATCTGAGCAGATTTTATCCACATAAACTCACCAGTCACATCTGACATAAAGGCCCAACACACTTTAAAAAGTTGAATGTACATTTGTGAAAATGTTCCTGTCAGTTTCAGACAGGACATCCACTGCAGGAGCCTGCAGCGAGGACTACAACCTCCCTGTCTCTAAGATCAGACACACTTCCTACATCTTGTTTTTTTCTTTTCTTTTGCCTGTGGGTGATTCACGGTGAGTGTTCCGCTCCCTGCAGATCCGCGCAGGACGAAAATATGTACCGTAGTTTTCCTTCTTCTTTCCGGGGACGTTTGCTAAAACAGGTCTGCGATGAGTCACCGAGGACGAGCGCTGCAGACGTAAACAGTTTGATGTGTGAGCATCAAGGGGAGATGGCAGAAGAGTCATGTTGCAGAAGAACAAAATAACACTTGGCCAACTTTATCTAAATCTAAATGAATAAACATGGTTCTTCCATCTGCATGTTAGCAAAATATCTTAACTGCTGGCTGAACCGTTACTGTCAGCTACCACAGTGCCAAATTCTCTCTAAATACCTAAAAACGGACAAGCCAATTTTGTGTTTGGCAACCTAGTTATGGTGGCCATCTTGAACCAGGTTGACCCAAACCCCTGACCAGCTGTGAAGGAACCTCCAGCGGTTCCTTTGAGTTTCAATCATTTCTGACCAGTGGTTCACGAGATATTTCAAAGAGCGTGCACTCTGAATAGGGTTTGAGGCATTTTCTAAGCAATCCTCTGGTGTAGTTTTTACTGAAACGTGTTGCTATGGCAACATGAAATGCAAATAAGTGTAATAGCATACATTTCGCCCGTTTTGATGAGTGTTTTGTGTGGGTGCACTCTTTTGTTCGTTTCAGATTAAGGTCGAAGGAATAGACCCGTTCAGTCTGTGCTGTTCTGTAGAACCAACAGGAACTCTGTGACCGCACTGAGCATGCTCAGTAGGATCTGTGTTCCTGCAACTCAAACGTTAGCTGGTGCCTCCATGTTACCGACAACATCACATTCACACACACTCATAAACACAGAGGAAGTATGGGGACTGACATCTGACACCCACCACCCGTTGGTTCAGTTTTGCAGCCCCCTCCCTTCTCCGTGGGCGATATTCCCATCACTGTGGGGAACAACACAAGTGACAAAGTGCTAAAAAGCCACTGTGTCTTCCCAGAAAATTTGTTGTGCAATTTTGAGGCCGACACGTGGTGAGGTACAACAGCTGTCGGGGGGGCAGTAGACCTGCAGGGGTCAGAGGTCACACCTCCTGCACGCTACAGTTTGTCTTAATGACTTTAATCAAAGAACAGAAATGCAAACATGAGGTGCCCAAACACCGTGATGGTTGCTCTTCATCTCGCTGCAGAGGACTCGTCCTCCTGCAGAAACAGAAAGATTCATCAGTTAAAAAAACGACTCTGTTGTTGTTTTTCTAACAATTTACCCACAAATATCCCATTTTCCACTCAAATGTTGTGTAAAATACTGAGCGCTAACTGACAGCTGATGATGCTGAAACTGAGTGGGTAAAATTAAAAGACGCAGAACACATGCTAAAAGCTATAGGAGTAAATCACTAACAGAGAAAAGTAGCAAAATGCAGAACACAAACTAAAAGGTAGAAGGATATAAACACTAGAAAACAACTAAAAGGGAGCAAAACGCTAGCTAAAAAAAGTAGAATATTAGCTAAAAGCTGGAAGGAGATAATAACTTTCAGCTCAACATAGTAAAATACTAACTAATTGTTAAAAGGACCAAAACACTAGCTTAAAGCCAAAAGTATTAAAATGCTAACTAATTGTTAAAAAGACCAAAACACCAGCTTTAAGCTAAAAGTAGTAAACTGCTAACTAAATGTTCAAAGATCCAAAACATTAGCCAAAAGCTAAAAGTAGTAAAATGCTAACTAAATACTGTATTAGGATGTGGGATATTGGATTTTTGGCCGATATGCCGATATGTTAAAACTTAATTGACCAATAACCGATACCGATATTTTATATACTTTCCTTTGTCAGAACATAGCCCTCTTATTTAGGTTTATTTGCTATAAAAATTGTGTAACAGCTGAAAGAGCTGGTGACATATATTCAGTAACAGCCATATGATATTCATAGCACTTTAACATATTAAATGAAACGTGTTAAATGTTATTTATTGGCATTAGTCACCTGTGATGCTGTCTCACTTGTGGAGACTTGTTCCAGTTTCCTAGCTGCAGTGTGGGATCCTCTGCACTCCTGTGCATGAAGGACAGTCTTTTTAAGTTCAAAGTTTTTGTCTATCCATCGTGCCGTAAGACTTTTCATGCTAAAGGGGCTAACACTACGTCCAAATGTCTGTGGTAAAACTCGCCCAAGTGCTATTGGCTATTACCTTCTCAATGACGTCAGAAATAACGGCTTGTAACTCGGGTAACGTTACGTTGGAAAAATATCTCTGACTGGGGACGATGTAGCAAGGCTCAACTTAGTCCATTAATCTTTGGAATATGGCATCCTCAACTAAATAAAACATCCACACTGCTGACATTTTGACTTCTTCGTCTCTGCCGTGAGATCAGGTAGGCGCGCGTGACGTCATCAAGCTGTGTTGGTGCTGCAGGCATCCTTCTCCCTGGGTTTCATACAAAAACAGCGTCTTTTATATCGGTGAGTTATTTTGATGAAATGTCTGATGTCCAATATTGAACTTCAATGCTAATATCGGCGGATACTGATACCATGCCGATAATATCGTGTGTCCCTACTAAATATTAAAATGCTCAAAACACTAGCTAAAACCTAAAAGTAGTAAAATGCTAACTAGACATTAAAAGGCCCAAAACACTAGCTATAAGCTAAAAGTAGTAAAATGCTAACTAAACATTAAAAGGCCCAAAACACTAGCTATAAGCTAAAAGTAGTAAAATGCTAACTAAACATTAAAAGGCCCAAAACACTAGCTATAAGCTAAAAGTAGTAAAATGCTAACTAATCATTAAAAGGCCCAAAACACTATAACATTAAAAGGCCCAAAACACTAGCTATAAGCTAAAAGTAGTAAAATGCTAACTAGTCATTAAAAGGCCCAAAACATTAGCTATAAGCTAAAAGTAGTAAAATGCTAACTAAACATTAAAAGGCCCAAAACACTAGCTATAAGCTAAAAGTAGTAAAATGCTAACTAGTCATTAAAAGGCCCAAAACACTAGCTATAAGCTAAAAGTAGTAAAATGCTAATTAAACATTAGGCTAAATGGCCCAAAACACTAGCTATAAGCTAAAAGTAGTAAAATGCTAATTAAACATTAGGCTAAATGGCCCAAAACACTAGCTATAAGCTAAAAGTAGTCAAATGCTTGCTAAGAAGCAGAACACAAACTACAAGCTAAAAGCATTTAAGCACTAGCTAAACATATCAAAAGACAAAGGGAAAAGTATCAGATTGCTAGCTGGAAGTAGCAAAAGGCTATTTAGATGCTAAAAAAAACTATAAAACAGCTATATGAAATCATGGAAATGGACAGCCTGACTGACCGGAGCAACAGCCTCATTACTGCAGATGAAACCCTGATCTGTGGACCAGCCCGACCCTGACAGTATGTTCCACCCGTTTCTGGTTCAGAACTGTGACCGCTCAGATCGACGGGAGCGATGCTTCGGCTGTAGATGGCCTCAGAACAGGCCAAAGGTTTAGTTTTTGCTGAGATTAAGACGTTCAGCTTCAGACCCGTCTTTGCTCCTTGGAGTCTGATTTAAGCAGAGTATGAGAAGTAATAGTTTACATTACGTTATTATTATTTAATTTGTTTTGACTTTTCGTTTTTGACTGAATTGTAGCGCATTTTGGTCAATGTCTCTCGATTTTTAACGTTCTTCAGAAATACATTTGACATGAATGCATCATTTGGGTTCAGTGTTACAAAATGTATACCGTATTTTCCAGTGTATAGGTCGCACCTTTTTATGGTTTTTTCCAGGCCTGAGACCTATACTGTACTGTATATGGCTTGTTATCACTTTCGGTGAAACAAATTTTTAAATCCAGCTCATTTCACAATTACGTTCATTTATTAAGGAAAAGTTCAGCTCAGACATATATTTGCTATAATTTTTATCAAACAAATAATTGTTTTTAAGTGTTAATCTTCTTAAAAGCCTTGCTGTGCGCTCCTGTGGCAGACATTTGCAGCAGAGCTAAACGTAGGTGCGACCTATACACCAGTGCGACCTATCTAGGGATTTTTCCAATCTATTGGTGATAATTGGACAATGCGACCTATACACCAGAAAATACTGTAAATGAACGTTTGGATGATTTAATTCTTTCATTCGTTTCATTTTATTCAACACAAACAAATAAAGTAATCCAGTAATGTAAGGGAGGGAGGGATTGTGTGTACATGGTGTGAAGAATGAAGCGTCAGCTCATAAACAGTTGTCGTGGTGTGACAGCTCCCTCCTCTGCTCATGAACAACTCTGCTTCCTCTGATGTTCAGGTTCATCCTTTAGCTGCTTTCTGTCCTTGTTCACACAAGTTCCGCTGTTCTGGTTCCGTGTCGTACGGTTCTCTAGTGTGGTCCGGATCCAATCAGACACCAAAGTGGACGTGGACTTCATCGTGTTCTGTGGAGTTGTTTCTCCCCGTGTTTGTATTCCAGCCGTGTTTGTTTCTTTGTTGTGTTTTTGTTCCTGCAGGCGCCAAACAGCAGTTCGTGAGTCGAGCCCAGGGAAACTCGAATCCCGACACTCATTACCGTGAAGATCGGGGTGACGATGGCACCCGCTCCTGCACGTGAGCTGTTTCTCCCCTGAGCTCGATGTAAATATTGACGAGCGGCGGGCCCGCAGCTCTCATCTTTCATTTCCTCAGACATATGTCGACGAGCGACGACGAGCCAGAGGTGCTGCTCTGAGAGGTGACAAGAATCGCACCCGGGTCTGTCCTCCGTCAGGTTATTTAAAGACAGACGAGCAGCGTTTAAGGTCGACCAGACTCAAGAAAAAAAAATTCCTGGTTTTCATCACGTCTCCATGTTTGGAGTTTAATCGTTTCAACCTTCGTTTCTCCTTCAAAGAGTAACTTTTGCACTCAGATGAATGATTCTTATTGTCCACATCAACAGTTGGGTTTTTTCAGACACTCTGTTGTTTAAACCCTAACATTGAGCTCCGTCGTGTGAACGGTTGGCTCTGAAGCGTGAACGTTTTATTTCTTTCTGACAGTTTTAGCCGTTCATAAATCAAAACGTTCGGCTCCTTCAACAGATTGCTGCGGGGATCTTTGGATTGAGATTATTTTTCCCTTTTCAAATCATTTAAATTACCGTATTTTACAGACTATAAGTCACACCTTTTTGCCTAATTTGCATGCCCTGCGACTTATAGAGAGGTGAGACTTGTTTATGTATTTTTTCCCCATATTTTTAGACCAATTTTTGGCTCAGATATGACCGTTTTTTTTATTTTGGCAAAAAATGGCGCAGTACCACTTTTGTCCGCTAGGGTACACGACCGTTCCCACTTCATGTGTCCGACGGCAGCCTCCTCTGGTCGGACTGACTCTGTTGCAGCCCGGCCTCCTGCTCTGGAGCTCGTAAATGTGCAGCCTTTAGCTTCGTTGTTTTTCCGGGTACTTTTGAGCAAATAGCTCGTAAATTACAGGACAGATTTTGATCAAACTTACAGAAAGTAATTACTGGGTGGTCATTTACAAACTTTTAGCTGTTGGAATTGTTTGAGATAAAATTCGATTTATTTATAATTTATTTTCGCAGCGCGCGCGACTGTTTGGAAGACGTCAAAGCGAAACAATTTAAATCCAGCAGATTTGACCATTACGTGAATTTATTAAGGAACGGTTAAGCTAAGGCCCTGTTTACACGGACACTGTGTGGGGGAAACGCAACTTTTGGGTATGTTAATTAGGTTGAAAGTTTTGCGTTGACATGGGCGAATTCTGTGGATACGACTCTCTCCCCCCCACCCCCCGTACTCATGAATTTACTGTAGTTACCATGCTGGGCCTGTAGATGGCGCTGTGATCTTTGGAACCTTCACTACTGCGCATGCGCCACCCACTGCTGCTTGAGGTAAACAAAGCACACGAGGCAGCCTGTTTTCCTCTCTGGCTAAAAGTTCAGCTACTACAAGTTGTTGTCAACAAGTTAACAACAAGTTAAAGCTGGAATTTGGATAAGAGTCAACAGATCTGACACCAAGTGGACCGCTTCATCTGCACACCAGTTGCTGACTGGACGTCTGGACCGGAACCGAGTCAACATGTCTGACTTTAGTCCGTGAGAATCAGCTGATTTACAGCAGCGCTACAAGGTAAACCATGTTCTTAATAATGTTTCCTTGTGTTTAGTTCGATCACAGAACAACCAACTGAGGTTTTATTTTTATTTTTTTCCTGCGAGGTCGAAGCTGTTCCACGAAGCGGACCGGCGGTTCGGATCTGGGTCCAGTGTCCACCAGGATGAACAACAGAGTCCAGTTCATTAAAGTTCGGTTAACGTGTTTTTAAAAGTGTTCAATTTAATTCTCAGTGTTTGTGACATGAGTTTGTGGTGTTGAATAAATAAATAAATTAAAAATCAACCTGGTGTCTTCATTTTCAACATGCAGCATGTTAGGCATGACGTAACGAGTCCAGATAGCTTCATTTAGCTCAGATAAATGTAAATATCTCCCACGCTAACATAAATACTGTTTATTATTGTTAAACTGTTAATATATAGCACATTTAGTATGTTATAGTGCAGCGTGACACGTGAAATGTCCGACTGCCTCGTTAACAGACAACTGGATCCAGGCAGCTGCTCTCTTCCAACACAGATGCAGGTAAGGTGTAGAATAATTAAATATGAGAATCAAAATATATTCCATCAGCTATAGTTCAGAAAGTGGTGCGTGTGTCCACTGTCCAGTCCACCGCCATTGTTAAAATGCCGGCTGTCTGCGCGTGCGTGCTGCGTGCATGTGTTCAAACAAAAGCTCCGTGGGAGATGTTTACATTATCAACGGGGGGTCAGCGAAAAACTTCCACCTTGAGAGCAGGGTCAGAAAAGTATCGGTGTCATCGAGGGGGGCCAGCAGCGTCGTGTAGGCGATAAGCAAAGTCGCAAAGAGAAAGTAGCGGTTACACTCAAAATACGCGCCGTGTAAACTGGCCCTAAGACACATCTTTGCTATAATTTTCAGCAGACAAATAATTGTTTTTACCGTGTTAATCTTGTTAAAAGTCCTTCCGTGCATGCTTCTGTGGCCGCCATTTTCAGCAGGGCAAATGACACGCAGACGTGGCGCGCAGCGGTGACGCATAATAGATGCGACTTAAATAAAGGTGCAACATGTTTATGGATTTTTCAAATTTATTGTCAATAATTGGACAATACGACTTATAGAAAGGTGCGACCTATCAGGCGGAAAATACGGTACTGTAGTTCAAATTTAAATCCGCCAAAGAATACATTGAGATATGTACAGTACAATTCATCAGACACATTCTTCTTTTTAAATTCTGCTGAACAAACAGCTTGTTGTCTTATGCTACTTTTAGCTTTCAGCTTATGTTCTCTTTTATATTACAGCTACCGTTGTACTACTTTTACCCTTTTAGATGCTGTAATTCAAATTTGGATGTTAGCAGCAGTTTTGTAATTTGTAGCTATTATTTTCTTTTTTAAATTTTGAATGTGTCTTGCTACTTTTAGCTGCAGCTTTGCTAACGTTAGCAACAAAAACTATTTTGCTATATTAGCGTCATTTATTTAGCCATTTTTAGCATCTGCTGCTAAAATCAGCAGCAGTTTTGTAACGTTTACCTTCTGTTTTACTTGTTTATTTCATCTGTTTATTAGTTTTAGCTTTTCTTTAGCTAGTTTTATCTAGTGTTCTACAGCTTTTATCCACTGTTTTTGTTGCTTTTAGCGTCTAGCTACTGCTGTGCATGTTTTAGATTGTGTTCAGCTCATTTCCACTGGTTTTTTGTGCTAATTTTAAAAATACATTTTCCTCTTCTTATCAGATTTCAACAGACATTCAGCTGTCAGTTGATTTCTGTCGTCAAATGAAATCTCATCTAACTCGAACAACCCTCGGCTCCTAAAAGCTGTGTTGGACTTTGACTTTCATTTAACCGGTTAAATAAAGAATAAAACGTATTTTTCAAACCTCCCAGAGGCTGCAGCGACGCCGAGGTGACAGTCTCAGAGATGATTAAAGAAACTTGTTTGGTAATTTATTCCAGCGTGTTGCTCTGAAACATATGTTGTGAGAAAAGAGAGGGTTTGTTCCCTGCAGAGGCTTTTTGTTCCAGACCTGTTAAAATACTGTAAAAATAACATTTAATGGCAAACGTTCTCGTTAAATTCATTTCCATTCAGCATCTGTCACCGTACGAGAAGGCCACACAAA
>JBBPBX010030118.1:0-21086 GCA_038048925.1 Garcialebias charrua
CATAAAAAGTTATAAATTCAGGTAAGTTAGCTCATTTAAACGTGTATCTGAGCTTAGACGCTGAGACACAGAGACTGCGGGAGATAAACAAAGCGCGAGCTGGTCATGTGACCGGGTCTGTTTTGACGGTGCTCTGTTAGCAGCTAGCTCAGCAAGCTAACGTTCTGCGTGAAAAAGCGCATTAATTATCTGATTTAAAAAAAACAGTTGTGTCGTTAGTGATATGAATTAATACAGAACCAGTAAAAATAATCGCATTTTAAATCGCAATCGCAATTTATAGAAAAAAAATCGCGATTAGATTATTTTCCAAAATCGTTCAGCCCTAATATATATATGTATATGTATATATATGTATATGTATATATATATATATATATATATATATATATATATATTCATACACACATGTCCATATTGACATCAAAGTCCATGTGACATCACAATGTCTGTGACATCACAATGTCCATGTGACATTGTCGTGATGTCACATAGACATTGTGATGTCATATGGACTTTGATGCATGGACATCAAAGTCCATGTAACATCACAATGTCTATGTGACATTGTCGTGATGTCACATAGACATTGTGATGTCATATGGACTTTGATGTCCCTGAATTTAAATGTAATCTCTCCAACAGACTAATATTTGGGGATAAGCCAATTAAAGATGGCCGTCACAGCTAATCTTTGCCAACATGAAAATGTCTAAAACTTTCTATTCATTGTCTGAAGGCTTATTGAGATTCAGAGCGATCAGATCACTGGTCCAGACGACATGATTTATTCTCTGAAGACATTTTAGACCTAGTTCATCATTACAGCTATGACTTTTGGTAGTTTTGCAGTTTTTATGTTCTGAAATATTTAGCTTGTCCAACCATGTTTTTCAATAATAAACAAAGACAAAGGTTTCTGAATCGCTCTTAGTCTGGCCCCAAACTTAGTCCCCACCAACATGGCTTCTGGGATCACTGGGACACGCAAACACCTCCACCACGATAAGGTGGCGATTCAACGGGGTGAGTGTGTGTGTGTGTGTGTTGTGTGTGGGTGTGTATGTTGTGTGTGTATATGTTGTGTGTATGTTGTGTGTATGTGTGTGTGTATGTGTGTGTGTATGTTTGTGTGTGTATGTTATGTGTGTGCATATGTTGTGTGTATGATGTGTGTGTGTGTGTGTGTATATGTTGTGTGTGTGTTTTGTGTGTAAGTGTAATGACCAGTGAATAAATTAGTGTAAGTGGGTGAAACCGGAGTTCTCGGGGAAAAACCCACACAGCACGACGGTAACAGTGTTCGGCTGCCATCACTGTGCTGCTCGTTTTTTTAAATCACTGGTCTGTGTTGTAAAGTTGTTTAAATGTTGTATGTGTGTGTTTGTGGTATGTGTGTGTGTGTGTGCGTGCGAAGAGAGGAGTCTTCATGTGGAAGCGTTCTTGTTTTTCTTCCAACTTCTAGGCTTTCCGAGACCGAAGAAACGTCTCGTTCTCTTCCAGAAAGAGTTCTTCTTCTCTCTGGGCGGGACCGAAGCCTGAATCTCTTCGCTGAGCTGGTTTAGGGACGTTTTTGACACCAATCTAAGCGCCTCAACATCCAAGTCGTTACTGACTTTGAGTTGGTCGGATGATGTTGACATTTGTTCCAGCTCTTTCTTCAGTTTGGCCTCTGCGTCTTTGGAGACCTTACGCAGGACCTGGATCTCCTCGTCCATGGCCACTTCCAGAAGATCCTTTTGGCGCTCATTTTCCGTGGCCTGATCCTGCAATGTCACAGCCTGCTGGCGAAGTGATTCAACTTCCAGTTGGTATTTGTTGCTCACTTCATTGGCTTCATCCAGCAGCCGCTGGAGAGCCTCAGTTTTCTCTTTCTCCAGCCGGAGTTCGGATGAAAACTTTTCTTGGCTCATGGCGTGAGCCACTTTGTGCTGCTCACAGCGTGTTGACATCTGCTCAGGATCGTGTTTCAATTTCCACTCTGCGTCTTCTGAGATTGTACGCAGAGCCTGGATCTCCTTATCCATAGACAGTTTCAGAAGATCCTGTTGAAACTTGCTTTCCGTGGCCTGATCTTGTAAAGCCACAACGTGAAGACGAAGTGAGGCAACTTCCACTTCGTGTTTTTTGCTCATTTCTTCATTTGCCAATTTGGCTTCATCCAGCAGCCGCTGGAGAGCCTCAGTTTTCTCTTTCTCCAGCCGGAGTTCAGACGAAAACTTATCTTGGCTGTTCACGTGAGCCACTTTGAGTTCCTCGTAGTCCCTCAGAAAGAACTTCAAAGACTTTCGTTCAATGGTACTATGCACCTTGGAGCCAATCCTGGCAGAACTTAGAGTTTCTGGATTGGAATATCTCTCCAGTCTCTCCATTTCTTCATTAGCCAATTTGGCTTCATCCAGCAGCCGCTGGAGAGCCTCAGTTTTCTCTTTCTCCAGCCGGAGTTCAGACGAAAACTTCTCTTGGCTGTTCACGTAAGCCACTTTGAGTTCCTCGTAGTCCCTCTGAAGGAACTTCAAACACTTTCGTTGAATGGTACTATGTACCTTGGAGCCAATCCTGGCAGAACTTAGAGTTTCTGGATTGGAATATCTCTCCAGTCTCTCCAGTTCTTCCCTGACGTCACCCATTTTCTGAATAAAAACTTCCTTGATGTGCTTCTGTTTTTCCAGCCGAGCTTTGGTGTCTTCAAGCTCCTTCGACAGCTGGTTTGCACGATGGTGCTCGCTGAACGACCTTCTATTAGACTCGGTGAGCAGGGCGTTCAGCCTATCGATCTCGTGAGAGACAGACGGTTGCCCCATCTGGGCTCCGTGGTTCCTGACTTGTCTTGGATTGGGTCTTCTCTGATAAGACATTTTCCAAAATTCACAGCCAAAAACGTGCTACACTAAAACAATGCTTCTCTGGGAAGAGTTGCAAGTGATATGAGCTTCTGAGACGCGTTCTGGAATATATACAAGGTTGGATGATGTCACACGATGATGTCACATGACACCATTGTGTGACATGATGGAATCCTTTGATCTATTGATGTCTATGTGACATCATCATGTTCATGGTAGACATCAATGGACCTTTGTTCCATTGATGACGCCTCCTGTATGTTCTGCTTTTTGTTTGTTTATTTTTAAAATTACAATCTTTTTTGTTTATTTTTAAAATTAGAATGTTTTTTATTTGTTTATTTTAACATTACAATCTGTTTTTTATTTGTTTATTTTTAAAATTACAATCTGCTTTTTATTTGTTTAGTTTTAATTACAATCTGTTTTTTATTTGTTTAGTTTTAACATTACAATCTGTTTTTTATTTGTTTAGTTTTAACATTACAATCTGTTTTTATTTGTTTAGTTTTAACATTACAATCTTTTTTTAAACTAAAATAGTTATTAAAAAAACAGAGTTAAAAAATAGAGTACAAACAACAACAATAAAAACACGCTCTCCACCACACAGCGATAGAAGCTCCACAGGACAGAGCTCCCAAATCCAGCTCTCCACAGCTTCCTGAGGAAGTAGAGATGCTGGTTGGCCTTCTTGACCAGACAGGAAGTGTTGGCTCTCCAGGATGTATCCACTCCCAGGTACCTGTAGACCACCTCCACAGCTGCTCCTCCGATGTGTTGGGGATGAAGAGGAAATCCACCACCATCTCCTTGGTTTTCTAGCTACCGTATTCGTCGGAGGAAAATACGCACCGGTGTTTAATACGCTTTGTCCAATTATTAACAATAAACAAGAAAAAAACGTACACAATACGCCCCGGTGTTTAATACGCGTCATCACCACGCGACGCGTCAGCGCCTCATTTGCCCTAATCAAGATGGCGGCGACAGAAGCAAGCGAGTACGAAGATCTTCACAAGGAAACACGGTAAAACAATTATTTCTTTGCGAGAAAAAATATATTTCTTAGCTGACTTCATAGCAGACGTGCTTCTGAGCTTAACGAAATGTTCAAATCAGCTGGATTTAAAAAAAAAGTTCGCCGAATTTTAGGCAGGCGCCAGGCGGGTCAAACCGGACGCTTTCTTTCTTTAAATTTAGCTAAATAAACGCTTAAAAAATATATTTCTTAGCTGACTTAATAGTAGACGTACTCCTGAGTTTAACGAAATGTTCAAATCAGCTGGATTTTAAAAAAAAGTTCGCTGATTTTTATGCAGGCGCCAGGCGGGTCAAACCGGACGCTTTGTTTCTTTAAATTTAGCTAAATAAACGCTTAAAAATATATTTCTTACCTCACTATAGCAGACGGACTCCTGAGCTGAACCAAATGTGAAATCAGCTGGATTTAAAAATCCGCGGTGTGGTTTATGAGTAGGGTTGGGCATCGAGAATCGAGAATCGTTCGGAACCGGGACTAACTGTCCGGTTTTCCCGGAATCGTTCAAAATATTAATTTGCGATTCCTAAGTTCGATGCTAGTTAGCCGACCGGAAGTAGCCGCCGCCGAAAACCAACGAAGAAGAATCCACCGGAAGTGTGGATTCCGCGATCGAAAGCGTACTAATTAATAAAATGACCAGTCAGGTCAGTGCAGCACTTGCAATAATTTTATATCATGCAAAGGAGGGTGGAGAAGTAAAATAGTGTCCCGTCTTTGATGCGTTCCACCGGATTATTTTCGCTTCGTATCCGACCGGAAGTACAGAGTAGTCCGTCTTCAAAACGCTCCGCCGAACTTTTTGCTAATCACTACCTCTTCGGCTCCATCAGGTAAATAAATAAACTATAAACTACATCTCATACCAACATTAAGGCAGCTAACAAGTTATACTCCGCTTAAAGCGGTAAGTCAGCTCAAATACAAACACGATGCTAACGTTAGCTTGTATTTTTTTCTTAGACAAACGACCTGAAATGGCTTCACAGTGTTCACCAGCGTCCAAGGTAAAAACGTCAGTGTAACTGAATGAAGAGTGCCACAGAACAGTTACAGCATATGTTGTGAAAAGGTTGCATCCCTTTTCAGATGTGAATTCAACCATGGATTGCACTTACATTGCACTCAAATCCAACACTTATTAACATTCTTAATCCATTTAAAGTTCTCTGTGTCTTTTAAAATGTTTTAATGTCCCTAGTTTTCATTATTATATAATTTCTGTTTATGTTCTCTAAGAGAATGAAAGAGAACTGTTCTCTTTCATTCCATTATGAGTGCATGTCACAGTTTGAAGAATTATTGAATAGGTTAGTTAGGCAATAACAACAGAGCTAATAATTGTACACATTCTCAGTCTTAAAAATGATTTAATAATCTCTTTTTACTGATAATACTGATAAACCTGTTGTTTGTTTAGGAACTTCCTGCAGTCTGTCCAGAAAGTCTCCACTGGAGGAGCGTTTTGCTGAGGAAGAGGCACAACATAATGTCACAGCTCCATGTCCATGAAGAAACAAATGGAGAGAGGGCTGCAGATACCAGGACATCCCACCAGCCGTTCTGTCTGAAGATCCTGCTGCTGGTGGTGGAACCAGGTTAGCCCATCAGTGGGAGCTCAGTAACATGACTGCAGCATCAGACACTGGACAATATTATATGTATAATAATAATAATATATGTTGGTGAGTCCTCCATGTTACCATACCATACCATACCATTTTATTTATAAAGCACTTTCAACAGGAACAAGTCCACACCAAAGTGCTTCATGTTGGCTCTAATCTGCCCTGTGAGAAATTCATAGTAAATGTAACAAAAAGGAAAAAGTTCATAGCATTAAATTCAAACAGAAGTTCAAATTATTTCATCCTGAAATAACTCTGGCTAACTACTGTAGCTTTTTTATAACATGGAGTTAAACTCAATGTAGTCTCCTCAGATAAATAGTGTTACCATTATTTTTATATTAAAGGTTCTGTTAACTTATTATTTTTATATTTGATTGTTTCTGTTCAGTGCCCTGAGACAACTTCTGTTGTGACTTGGAACTATACAGTATAAATAAACTGAACTGAATTGAATTGACACGTCTTTTTGTAACCCCGCCTACAAAAAGAATCGGAACCGAGAATCGAAAAGAATCGGAATCTAAACGAAGAATCGGAATCGGAACCAGAATCGCTCAAATTCAAACGATGCCCAACCCTATTTATGAGTGGTATCTTGCAAACAAAAACAGCTACATCCACAGCAGGGAGCGGGCAGCGACAGAGTCATCAGTCCGACCAAAGGAGTCTTTTTTCGGACACAGCAAGTAGAAACTTCTGGAAGTGGCCCCTCTTCCTCTTCACTCTCTGAGTCCTCTGCTGGCTGCTGCCTACAGCGCCCGTATAGCGGCCGAAACTGGTACTGCACCATTTTCGCCAAAAATGAAAAACGAAGAATCAGAGCGAAAAATGAGTCTAAAAATATGGGAAAAAATCCATAAATAATACTCTTCGGTGTTTAATACGCTGGACATTCAAATGAGCAAAAATACTGCGTATAATACACCGGCGAATATGGTATGTTTACATGGACATAAGTAATCGGATCAAACGGCCGATCGGAACAAAAGTGCTTCATGTAAACGCCCCGTTCGGGTTATTTTTTTGTGTATTCGGCGTGATCCGACCTAATTTGTGATCAGATCAAAACGGGTGGTTTACGCCGATCAGTAACCAAATTGGTGAGCATGTAAACCCTTGGTCTGTTCCTTTTTTCGGACCGTGGAAACTGTCCTGACTGCGCATGTGCGTTGCGCATGTGCGTTGCGCATGGCAGCACACCCCTCCCTACATGTTTCCTTTTCCAACACTCTCGTACTGCGAGTAAAAAAGGCTAAAAGCATGCGTTGCTTGCCTGTAGCTCAATCAGAGAGTGCAGTAGTGCAGTAACAACTCCATCTGCGTCATTACAATCTGGCGCGGGTCCATTTTTGGCGCATCTGTTTACTTTCGTCGCGGAAGTAACTTCCTCTTCTGTGTTTTTTTTTAAAGGGGAGTGTACCACTCTGCGCATGTCTGTTCTTCTGGTCAGAATAAAAGCCTGCTGCATGTAAACGTTCGTCATGAACAGATTGCGCCCATGTAAACGGTACTATCTAATTATGCAATCAGAACACATTTCAATCCGGTCACAGAATTTTGCCCATGTAAACATAGCTAGTGAGCCGAATGTCAGATAAACACGATTTGTTTTGGGGACAGGCAGAACTTTAATGACATCTACCTTCAGTCTGTGTCGGTCCACTCACTTTAGAAATGTCCAAATTAAAATGACCATACCATTGGAACGAGCCTGAGAAGATCCTCGAGATCTAATCCATTCAGCCAAAAGTCTAGGTTCTCAAGACATGAACCAAGCCATCAGGTAATGGTACGTTCACACCGAACGCGTTTTGAGCTGCAGGAGTGGCCGGTTTACATGCAAAGTCAATGGGGGACGCGCCTCTAGGGGTCATGCGTCGCGTCACGTCCGTTTTGAGCAGTGCGGAAGGGGCGGCAGAGCGTTTTCCGTGCATGCGGTGCCCGCGGCAGCCGCCGCCGCTCGAGTTGAAAAAGCTGAACTTTCGCCGCTCAACGCGTCTTGACAACCAATCGGGGAGAGTCAGCTATGTGACGCGGTAACGAGGGGACGGATGTTGCGCAAGTGTGACGTATTGTTTGTGAGACACAGAAACAACCCGCAAATTCGTGTTCAAGTATGGAGGAGAAACTCATCGTTGCTGTGTGTTGTACAGAGACCGAAATAAAAAGGACCTTGCCTGGCGGAGTGTCAGTGAGGAAGTCGAGATATCGGGTAAGTTTTGAATTGTAAACTCCTTCCACACCCCGCCGCCACCGCCGCTGCTGCTTCTCGTTCCGGTCTGAACACCAGTACGTCCAGTGCGTCCACCTTGAAGCGTTTCGCGCTTTTTGGCCGCTCAAAACGTGTTCGGTGTGAACGTAGCATAAGGCAGCCTGAACAGGTCCAGATTAGCCGCCGCTGTCTTCCTTGTGTGTTGATAGACCAGGAACCAGCTGAATCCAAAAAGCAGGAACCTGTTATCATAAATCCAATTAAATATGCGGCCTTAAGATCCACAGATGACAGCAGAGATAGACACGTCATCAAGTCTTCCAAGTCGATGAGATATCCAGCTGTGTGCATGCCAACAGGGAAAATCGGCTCGCCTACAGCCTGTCCTATTTTTGAAGAAATGTTATCAGTTGTGTTGAGGGACCAACTGACCAAATTGAAGTCCATAGTTATGATTCAGAAGATTGTGTAGAAGAGAGGCTCTCAGACAGTTTCACAGACAAGACAGCAAAAGCAAAGCGGAGACCGAGAGGAGACATCCGCCCTTGAGAAGAGCAAGTGTTGAAAGCAAGATGTTCTACTAAAGAATGGTTCAAGAAGATTAAAGTTCATGGTTTGGAATGGCCAAGTCAAAGTATTGACCTGAATCCAATCCAGATGTTGTGGAAGGACCTGAAGCAGCAGTTAATGTGAGGAAACCACCAACATCCAGAGTTGAAGCTGTTCTGTAGAGAGGAATGGACTAAAATTCCTCCATGCTGATAAGCAGGACTGATCAAGTTACCTGAAACATTTAGTTNGGGGGGTGTCACACCAGATACTGAAAGCAAAGGTTGACATACTTTTGCCACTCACAAATATGTAATATGAGATCATTGTCCTCAATAAATAAATGATCAACTATAATATGTTGTCTCATTTGTTTAACTGGGTTCTATTTATCTACTTTTTGGGACTTGTGTGAAAATCTGATGATGTTTTAGGTCATATCGATGCAGAAATATAGAAAATTATAAAGTATTCACAAACTTTCAAGCACCACTGTACAACTGTACCTTTTATTAGTATCAGAAGTATCAATATCAGAACATTTTATGTCAGTTTAGAGTTCATGTGAGTGTTTAGACTGTGGAGATTCTGATCCCCGCAAGCAGCAGGGCATGATTTAAAATCCTCAGATTGTTTCTGACAAACACTTCTAGTTGTTCTCTGAGGGTTAACTAGTGAGCTCCCCAGAGAACCTCATACCTATGAGGCCTTTGTCTCTTGTTGTATTCGCATCACTGACAGGAATAATGAACTAGCATTAGCAGCCAGCCACTGGTTGGAACAAGTAAAAATCTATGTTTTCTCAGTGACACACAAGCTCAATAAAGCTTACATTTCAGAGCTGGTCAGTGTGTTTTGTTGGAGTTGTTGAGCAACTATAAGTGAAAATTGTATCAATGTCTATCTACACTTTTATATAAAACAGTATAGGTCAGTTAAAATTAAGAAAGAAGCATGAACCAAAAAGATCACTGTTGTCTGAAGTTTAATAAAAATAAAAATAAATTGTACTGAAATGTTTTTTGCAGTCCCAAAGCACCTTTATGTGTCAATAAAGGGTACCATTTTATAATACGGCTCCCCTTATAGATGGCTAATAAACAATTTATAGATGCATAATGAATTCCTCTATAAACACTTCATGAATAATTAATAATAGTTTATTATACATTAATACAGGGTGACAGAGAGACAGAACTAACCAGTTTATTGCCAAATAGTGAACCAAATATGTTCACCTATATATTCCATTATATTAAAGGTTCAGTCTGCAGTTTCTGTAGAACAGCAGCACTTAGAAAAAATTTCAACAAGCAAAGCATTCTGATCCCTCCCCCTCAGAGCCATATATGGCTCTGCCCCCTTGTGGTCTGTTGAAATTTGAATTCAAGCTCTGTTTTTATTGGCTGATTCAAATTCAAGCTCGGTTTTTATTGGCTGGTTACAAACTTTGTTTTTATTGGCTGGAAAATGGCGGGTCACTTTTTCTTTTTAGAAATGCTTATTTACCACCTGGAGAAGCAAGGGGACAATATTTTTTTTTAGTTTTTTCAGAGATTACCTCTCTAACATCAATCTAGTGACAGAGTGAAGAAATATGTTAAAATATATATGTTTGAAAATAGGGCTGCAACTAACGATTATTTCAATAATCGATTAATCGGCCGATTATTTTTTCGATTCATCGATGAATCGGCAAAAAAAAAAAAAAAAGGAAACAAGTTTTAATTATCACCTCTTTATTCCAAAATTTGACTGACATATCAAATCGCACAAAAAACAGGTTGCTACTTGACTATTCTGTTAGTAAAATATTGAATAATTAAAAAATAAAGTTAGTCAGCTTCAATAAAAAATAAATGTACACAAACATATATACAAATGTATTATTTATACCTGCACAAAATGTAGCTACTTTGTAAAATGTGTTTTTGAGGGACAAGTGTAACCTGGATTAAAGGTGTGGATTGTTATAACCTGGATGGGGCAGCTGTGGCTGAGTTGTTAGAGCAGTCGTCCTCCAATGCAAGAGTTGGGGCTTGGAATCCACCAGCAGTCACATGCCTAAGTGTCCATGGGCAAGACACTGAACCCCATGTTTGTGCCCCATTGGTGTATGAATGTGAGCTAAAGCTCTGATTAGTCTCTTTAGAATGATTTGTTCTTTGTAATCTAGTAGAGTGCTGTATGAATGGGTAAATGAGGACATGTAGTGCTTTACACTACTACAGTATAAACAATGTAAAGCACTTTGAGTATCAATTAGATAGAAAGGTGCTATATAAGTACAGTACAGTCCATTTACCATTACAAGTGTGGATCATTGTAACCTGGGTTAAAAGTGGGCATCATGGCAGGCAGTGAAGTCTTCGTCTTCAACCATCGACAGAGGCCTCATGTCAGTGACGTTCATGTAAGGATCTTTCAGTCTCTGCTGCTTGCTGTGGTGGTGTGCATGATGTCTGTCCATCATGAAGGCTGTCATTGTTGTTTTCTGGAATGAGAGAGAGTTTATATGTATTATATCATAATTTACAGTAACTCAAGAAATGCCTTGTTTCACTTGGTTAAACACACACACACACACACACACACACACACACAAATATAAAATACTAATTACACACACTTGAGTAGATGAATAAATTACTGTAATTCCTGTTTAAATGCAATTCATCCTTCCATACAATGCAGTGACTTCAGACTTTGCCAGCAAATTAAAAGTTGAAGCTAAATCATTAAATTATCACCATCTTTGTGTTAGATTTATTTATAAAACACATTTAAACACTGCTTGTTTCGTTACATTAAAAATAAAAACACACACATTCTCTGTCACAGCTAAGAAAGAAGCAGCTTCAGCTGCCAGAGACACTGATATCACGTTTTCTCTCTTTGAAACAGAACAAATAGGTTTTGACTTGTACCTGCTGATCTTCCTTCATTCACATCGTGGTGAAGCCCGTCATGTTTACATTTCATCTGCGTGGTTATCTCGTGTCGCGTCGTCACTTTTTAAAGCTTTTTTTATCTTTGTGAAGCGTCAGGTGCTCCCACACGTTGTAGGACTTATTTACAGTTTTCTCTGCGTCGCGTCGGTCATTGTAAAATAGACTTTGAAAACAGTCTCTGCTCTGTTTCCTCCTCCCTCCTCGCTCTGTTCAGAAGCCACACACGCGCAGGCGCAGCACGCTGACGCTGCAGTTTTTTTTTTTTTTTCAAACTTTATTCAGCCAGGCTCAGCCAGCTTTGACAAAAGCTTTACCGGTGAACAAAACAGCTCCGCGGCGCCGTGAAAGATGCATAATCGCGCGACACAACGAATCGATGATGAAATTCGTTGCCAACACTTTTAAAAATCGATTTTTATCGATTTTATCGATTCGTTGTTTCAGCCCTATTTGAAAAGTTACAGACTACATTACAATCTTACATACCCCAGCTTTAAACATTTAAGACTAAAGCCCGAGATACACTGAAGCAGACTCCGTATACGCGCGTATACGGACGTATACGCGCGTATACGGAGCCGCTGCTACACTCGGCTTTCGTTCTCGCGTAGATTCTCGTGTTTTCGCTCCAAATTCTAACGTCATTTCCTCCGTACCGTCACTTCCGATCGTCACTTCCGCTAGTTTTTCGCTCCAAACGCTCGCGTTCTCCTTGTTGTAATATGAGCAGCTGAGCACGGAGTGCTTTTCCTGCAGCCCACAGCCCACCACAGCCCACCAGGGAATATATAAAACATCGCGCACCCAGGTAGGACCTGAATTCATTCATTTCAATCATCGAGTGAACAGAGGAAGAAGCGGTTACTTGACTTTAGGCAAAAAAACAAAAGAAAAGGCCCGATCAGCGATAAAAAAGAGGAATTTATTTCATTTGTGTAACATACAAAACAGTCCGGCGCCGGGGAAGTTTAGATCAGACACCGCGTATCGCGCACGCGGATCGCGTATGCGTAGTAAAAAAATACCTTTGCGCGTACTTGCCCTGAGGGGCTACGCGGGGCTACGCTGCGTACGGGGCGTACGTACGCTGCGTATTGGCGTATCGTGAGGACGCTCGAGTGTATCTCGCCCTTAAGGTACTACCTTGTAAGAACAATAAGCATTTGTAAACCATGATATGATATTAATTGTAGATATAATGCAGTGATAAAATACAATACTATATACTAAATAAATAAGTTTACAAATGCCAATTGTGCTTACAAAGTAGTAACCTAGTCTGAAATGTTTAATATAACCCTAGATGCAATATAGGTGAAAAGATTTGGCTCACTACTTGGCAAGAAGAAACTGGTAAGTTTTGTCTCTGTCACCCTTAATTAATGCATTATAAGCAGTTATTAATGATTTATAAAGTGTTTATAGAGGAATTTATAACGTATCTAAAAATTCTTCATTAGCCATCTATATCGGGAACCGGACTGCAAAACCCATTTCAGTCCAACAGTTTTTGTAAGAAACATCAGACAATCTTTTTGGCTCATGCTTCTTTCTTAATTTTAACTCCATGTTGATAGCCATAAGGGGAGCCTTATTGTAAAGTGGTACCCAATAAGGTTTCTCACTAGATAAATTATGAAACTGTTAAATTCTGACAATCTTTTATTTTTTCTTACAATCTTAAAAAAAAACAGAATATCTTGATTCTGTAGTTACAGCTTTGAAACAGTGAAGACTTTATTCTCTGCTGTTGTAAACTTTGTATTCAAGTCTGAAAAAAAAAAAGAAGAAGTAATCTTCCAGCCTGTTAACTTCTATAATTGTCACTGATTAAAAGTGAGTGTTATTAAATAAAGATGACTGTAAATGTCACACACATCTTCATCTGTGTCAGTGAGGAAAAGCCTGAGCATCTCTGTGGAGGTCTGAGACTATTCATGCATTCAAGTGTTGCATGTAGACGTTGCAGGGATGTGTCGGGGTTTATGGGTGTTACCTGACAGACATCAGAACGGATGCCGGTTTTCCAGAAGCCCTGACTGCTGAGCTCCACTGTCACCTCACGGCGCATCGTGTTCTTCTGTCGGATCTTCTGTAGAGCTTCCTGCCAAACAACCAGCCAGTCAATTATTGATCCACTACAGCAGAGCCTTTTGGGGACGGCTTCCCGTCCTAAAAAACCTACCCCTTCCGCCGTTTGATACTTTGCTCATTTCAATCTGGTTCTCCCAACAGATAACTTGGCTCATGCAATGAACCCCAACCTCCACGCACAACAAACATGACGAAATGGAACCGAATGTCACACAGGAATGGCTCAGTGGAAGAGCTGCTCAGTGTAGGAAGGCTTACACGGAGACTTCACTGGTAGCCATAGAAAGTCAAAACATCTCTTGTTCATCTGCAGCACCACGTTAATAAATAACCCTTTATTTTAGGGATGTACAATATTATCGGCATGGTATCGGTCGATAATAGTGATAAAGTTAAATATCGAACATCGGCCAGTCCATCAAAATAACTCACCGATATAAAAAGTGCTGTTTTTGTATGACAACCCAGTGACAAGAATGGCTGCAGTGCCAGCACAACGTGATGACGTCACATGCGCCATTGAGTTTAGATTTGTGAAAATTTACAAATTTGCACTGTTCGAGTGGTGTCACTGTGTTAGAGAGTAAATGTCATGAATAAATTTGACATTAAACATAATAAAAGTTGAAGTGTTACATCATGTTCAGCCCCCTTTTTGGCATCTGTATTTGGTAGCAGGCCAAACTGACAAAGACCATGCAGAATAATGTAGTATTTTAATTCCACAGCAGAGAAAGCTATGTAGTCTCTGTAAGTAGGTCTAGGAAAAAAATAAAAATAAATTGGTATTGGTTATCGGCCAAATAAGTTCTAACATATTGGCATATCGGATATCGGCCAAAAACCAAATATTGTGCATCTCTACTTTATTTATTTAGCATATTTTAATATCAGTGTTACAAAGAGCTGTACATAAAATGCATTAAAATAATAATAAACATGATGAAAAAAATAAAAAATAAAACAATACAAAAGTAATTAACTAATGTAAAAATTTGACCTAAATGAACTCAAAAGCATTTTAAAAAGAGGATTTCAGTTGTGACTTGGAGCAGATTAGAGAGTTTGCCATCCTGACTTCTAATGGAAGACTGTTCTATAGTCTGGGATCCTCTTGTGTTCAGATGGAATGTGGATAAGACCTGGAGCAGAAGACCTGAGGGGTCTGGGAGTGGTTTTCTCCAACTTTAAACAGAAAAGGTCTCAGCTTTATTTCTTTAGTAAAACATCATCAGCGTTCAAAGAAAATTATTCAGAATATTATGCAAAATTTCACATGAGTAATGCATTTGCCAAGTGAAATGGTGATACCTTTAAATAAGACTGAAACATCAAATCTACCAACACACCAACAATATGTACAGTCAAAAAGATTTGGAGAATATGTTTATGTTTTATTTCATAAATTGATTAACTGGTGGCACGGCGGTGCAGTTGGTAGAGCTGCCGCCTCTCAGTGAGAAGGTCGCTGGTTCAAATCCTGGTCCAGGGGCCTTTCTGGGTGGAGTTTGCATGTTCCCTCAGCGCATGCATGGGTTTTCTTCGATTTCCTCCCACAGACCAAAAACATGCAGGTTAGTCTGATTGGTAACTCTAAATTGTCCCTAGGTGCAAGTGTGTCTCATTTGTCTCTATATATGTCCATGTGATGGACTGGACATCTGTCCAGGGTGCCCTCACCTCTCCCACAGTGATGGCTGAATATGGGCACCAGTGACCCCCGCAACCCAAAAAGGAAGAGGCGGGAAAGATAATGGATGGATGATTAACTGGTATGTTGTCTTTGGTAAACCAATAAAGAGGCTTGATGTTTTTGTTGTTTTGAGTTTTTAGCTAAAATTTGATAGATTTCAGCTTTAATTATCTCATTTTGATTTTATTGCTGGCCCATTTTCCCTGAACTCTTTGTTAATGTTGTAGGTGAGCACTTTGCAAGAAAAACACTTCTATCCATCCATCCATCATCTTTACCTAGGGGTGGGCGATGTATCGAATATACTCGATGTATCCCGAGTTTTTCAATGTACGATGGTTAAAATGGCTTTATCTTGACCATCGAGTATAAATTATCATGCAAACAATAAGCTGCGTCCCTGTAAGTTTCACTTTTCCGATACACTTGAACGCATCACTAGCCCACTCCCCTCCAGTGGACCCAGAGAGGAGCATGCGTGCATAGAGAAAACATGGCGGCAGCGGGAGATTCGGGTGAGCGTGAGAAGACTTTAACTGAAGACAACTCAGGTAAACTGGTTCCGAAGAGAAACAGCACTGGATCAATAATCTGGCAGTGGTTTTGATTTAAAGCTGCAGTATGTAACATTTTTTATAAACAATTTCTTCACTCTGTCACTATCTCCTGACAGACTGATGTTAGCCAGGTAATCTCTGAAAAAAAATATATATATACAGGTAGTCCCCGATTTACGAGCGCTCTGATCTGCGAGGTTCCAGACTTACGAGCTGCGAATTTTTGGAAAAAACGAAAAAAATACTGAGTTTTCATGTGTTTTTTCACCACAGTTAGTTAGTTAAGCATATGGACACACGTTTCCGATCATTTTTATGCACTCATAAGCAGTTTTTGGATGAAAATAGAGTGTTTTTAGTCGCGCTAGCGAAAACCGTTCCAATTTACGAGCGAAATTCCGGATTTACGAGAGAAATGGCGGCCGTTCCAAATTACGAGATTTCCGGTTTACGAGCGCCTCGTTGTAACGGATCTCGCTCGTAAATCGGGGACTACCTGTATATATATATATATATATACAGCAACCCCTCGAGTTACGTCAGGGATAGGGACCTACGTGTGTGACTTAGGTCGATTTTGTCGTACCTCGCGGACCAAAAACACATGCCTATCGTAGGTCCGCGTTTCTGACATAGGTCGCGGTTATACCGCTAACGGAGCGCCGCACACATATTTAATGGCATGAGACTGAACAAGCAGACATACTAAGGCCATAAACACGCACAGAACTGCACAATAAATAAAAAATATAATGTCTTACTTTGAGCCGGTGGCCCCGACTGCCAGGCGGACATTTGCGGCGAGCTCCCGGCCGCAGATGGATCCTCCGCGGCATGTCGGCTCGGTGTCTTCGCCTGTGTTAGCTGCTTTGTTAGCTGCTGTCGTTAGCATGTCGGGCGGCGTTGTGGCCGCCGATCGCGGGGCGATCCGCGGCTGCTCCTCCGGACCTGAGACGTCCACAGAGTTGACCGAGTGTTTCCAGCTCATTTATCCGTATGAGGCAACCCTGATCGGGCACACGGAGCCAGCTGACAGTAGCCTCCGGAGCTCCATTGACCGCAGTACAGTTGTAAAATGGCAACCGGAAGTGGCGAGCGGAAACCGGAAGTTGCGTAAATACGATTAATTTCTTATCAAAACGTAAAATTAATAATTATACTTTATTTATAAAGCCATTTAAAACAACCACAGCTGCAACAAAGTGCTATACACATGAAATTAATAACTTTTAAACACAAAAAAAAAAAAAATAATAATAATTTTTTTTTTTTTTTTTAATCATATTTTTATTAAATATGATAAAATCGTAAGTCTGAGTTGCCGTAGGTCGCAGGTGTCGTACCTCGAGGGTTACCTGTATATATATATATATATATATATATATATATATATTGTCCCCTTGCTTCTCCAGGTGGTAAATAAGCATTTCTAAAAAGAAAAAGTGACCCGCCGTTTTCCAGCCAATAAAAACAGAGTTTGTAACCAGCCAATAAAAACAGAGCTTGAATTTGAATCAGCCAATAAAAACAGAGCTTGAATTTGAATTTCAGCAGACCATGGGAGAGCAGAGCCATATATGGCTCTGAGGGGGAGGGATCAGAATGCTTTGCCTGTTGAAATTTTTTCTAAGTGCTGCAGTTCTACAGAAACTGCAGACTGAACCTTTAACAAAGAGGACGTCGAACAAAATGCGGTAATATGCAAAACATGCCGTAAAGTAAAGTCAGTAAATTTTATGGCCACTGTTTATACTTTTGTTTTTGTATTTTAAAGGCCTTAAATGTATTGATTTAACATTTTTTTATGTTAAAAGCACAAGAGCACCTTTTTAAGTTTAAATTATTTATTCTTCCTTTTTGCTTGAAGTACTTTTTTGCTGCTATGGTCCAATTTTTGAGTTTATTAAAAGATTTAGACTAGAGTGTAGACAACAAAAAGACAGTGGCAATAATTCTATTTGTAAAAAGCTTATGTGTGCAATTGATGGTTAAAATTGATGGTATTGATTGATGGCAATTGATGGTTAAAATAAAATATTTAAGTTTGTTCAAATTTAGTGTTGATTTTTTTTAATCAATTTTGAATCATTTTTTCATTGATTTTGGAGTTATTGTGATATATATCGCGTATCGTGATATAGCCAAAAAATATCGAGGTATAAGATTTTCCTCATATCGCCCAGCCCTATCTTTACCCACTTCTTCCTTTTCAGGTTGTGGGGGGTCACTGGTGCCCATGTCCAGTAGTAACTGTGAGAGAGGCGGGGTACACCCTGGACAGGTCTCCAGTCCATCACAGGGCCGACTACCTTAATTACTAATTACAAAATATAAATGTATACTTTATCAGCTAAAATACAGTATGGTCCATTGTAACTGAGTTCATCCCATATGTGAAACTGCATTCATAGCAAGCCTTCAATCACATGTAATACTAGATTCTACTAGATGCCAACTTTATTTTAAAGAAGTAGAAAAAACAACATACTTGCTATGGGAATTGCGCCCCTGCGCGATTACCTGAAGGAATACATTCACGCCTTTACGGCTAGGGCGTCAACGCCGCGCCAGAAGCCCCGCCCTCTTGGTATTTAAGCGGCTGACGCCCATCCATCTTTCTCCAAAATTGCACTTCACCGAGCTTTCAGCATTGAAAAGGGCCAGATATGTTGCACCTCATTCCCTTCCTTCAGGGAACATGAGTTATGGTGCATAACTTTCAGTTCCCTTTCAGTCAAGTTCTCTCGGTGCAACATACTTGCTATGGGAACGTAATTCATTCACGCCCTTGAAATGCTCAGTAAAATGCATGCTAGTGTGAACGTCTGCCCTTGATCAGCAGGCATCTCAAGGCTACCTTCTACTGTGTGTTAGAAAGGACAGCCTGAGTGACATCACACGCAGTAACATCCAAACTGTAATACTTTGCAAAAGTGTTTAATGAGCTCCAGTTTGCAGCAGCACAAATGTCTGCAACTGGTACACCCTTGAACAGTGACCACGAAGTGGCCAAGCCTCTAGTCGAGTGAGCGTGCACTCCAGAGGGCACCTGTTGACCTTTGCTACTGTACGCCCTCTTAATGGCCTCAGTCACCCAAGGTGAGAGGCGTTGTTTTTATAGGGCCTTTCCGGTAGCAGGAGCTCCAAAGCATACGAACAGTTGATTTGTTTTTCTCCATCCGGCTGTTCTCTGCATGTAAGTACGTAAAGCTCTCACGGGGTAGAGAGCCTTCAGCCTTTCCTGTTCTTGAGTGAGGACAGGAGCAGGTGGGAAGGAGGAGAGATCAAAGTCCAGACTCCTATGGTTCAAAGTCAAGACCTTGGGGATGTATGTGGGATTAGGCCTTAGGGTGACCTTTGACCCGTCAGGGGCGAATCTGGTACACATTGGATGTACAGACAATGCATGGAGGTCACCCACGCGTTTCGCCGAGCAAATGGCCAAGAGTAGAGCGGTTTTATAAGATAACAAATCTATCTTAACCTCGCTCAGTGGCTTGAATGGAGGATCACAGAGAGCCCCCAAGACCAGGCTAAGATCCCAACCAGGGGTCAGGATCCTGCTGGGTGGTTTTATTCTTAGCACGCCCTTCATAAATCTTATTATGATTGGATACGCACCAGGTGTCCTGTGTCCCCAGCCTTCGTGACAGGCTGAAATAGCTGATAGGAAAACTTTAATCGTTGAGAAAGAACGACCTTTTTCCAGTAAGTCCTGAAGGAAAGTCAGGAACTGAGCCAAGTCGCACGAGTAAGAAATAATATTTCTTTCTGTGCACCAAGCTTAAAAAATATGCCACTTCTGTGCGTAGAGAGACTGTGTTGACACAGCACGAGCACTTTGGATGGTTTTTACCACATTTTCCGGCAGGCCTGATGCCATCAGCTTGTTCTTTTCTGCCAACAAACTGAAATTTTTAACAGCTCTCAGCCCAAGCGGCGAGACTACTTCTGGTGACATAGTTTGACCCTGAAGAAGAGCAGTTGGTGTATCCAGTTCCCCTCCAGGGGCCTTGGAAGCTGTGACCCCATGGGGGTCAACCAAGTTGGGGAGAAGGCCTTTTTGTCGATGTGCTACCAGGCTGCTCTGATCGAGAGTGATCGAGGACAGATGCAACCTGTTGTCCTTATTAGACAGAAGTGGAGCAGAATGTCTGTTTACTCTCTCCTTGTTTGGGGTCATGGGACTGAGAAGCTACGAGTTTTGTAAACGAGCAGATCTCCTGACCCCAATTTGTTTCCTGGATGGGTCCAGTTTACTGGTCCTCGGCCTTAACAGAGCGTTGGAACCAGACAAACCGGCTGGTGTCTGTGTTTCACCCGTTGGGGGAATATTGTTTAAGAGCAGAGCTGAACCAGCACAGTGAAAAAGGTCACGGGCTGCCAGATCACTGCTTGGACATTGCGTGTCGCTCATTAATGATAAAGGGACAGCTGCAACGTGAGAATGTGGAGATGATTCTTTGTGCTTGGCAGACTTTAAATTGTCCAGTGATAGAGAGCTCAGTTCCCTTCGAACAACAGGAAGAGGAATCTGATTCAGCTCTGATTTGTTTACGCACTCAGCAGTTTGAACACAATTGCTTTTGTGAATGTGTGAAGCTTGTGTTTGCCTGTGGGCTCCTGATGTGGCCCCCCTGTCGTTAGATTCTGTCGGCGCGCCTCCCTGAGGCGCAGACATGTCACGTGTTTGCTTGGTTAGTGTATTGACCGCCCCGTCATTCACAATGGATCGGGGGCTGGAGCATGTGACCCCCTCACCTGTCTCCATGAGGGGTGGGTGGCCTGCTTGCAGACACCTCTGTGCCTGTCCGCTACAGACGGAGCAGAGGCATCCTGCCGGGGCTCATTGATTAGACTAACACCCCGTGAGCCGTGAGGGAGAGGGGGGATACGGCCCCCTCCCTTTATGATGGCAGGCAGGCCAGAGGGACCTGTTCTGCTAAAGTTACTTGTGTTTTGTTGTTGTTGGTTTTTTTAGTTTTTTTTAGAGTCAATAAAACAGAGAGAGGCTGTTTTTTAGCTTTATTCGTGCTTATGTGTAACGACATATATGACTATGTCACTCACAGCAGGAAAAACATGATTTGTGCATGCAACAGTTACCAGCTTTTTGTACCATGCTACAAATAAAGTCTGGACATGAAGAGATCATTTCCCGTACCGCGTGGGCGGGTGATCGTGTAAAGTCAAGACGTGAACCTGGTTCATCAGGCACGCTTTTGTCTGTCGTCCCGGTTCGCCGAGGAGGCCCTGTGTCTGACCGCCTGGTGGGGGACAAACCTGTTTTTGCTCCATGCGTGTTCGGTGCGAGGTGGGCCCGGCGGTGGTCTCTGCCGATGCTCATCCTCGTACGCCGGCCGCTTCTGCGGTGGGGCACGTGTTGCCGAGCGGTGTCGAGGCTGCGCAGGTCTGCCTCCAGCAGACTCCCTGGGGGGGGGCTTCTCCTGGGAATGCCCACCCGGAGAGCTTCAGCCTGTTTGCGACCTTTGGTCCAGCTTGGTCTGAATT
>JBBPBX010030118.1:24407-35407 GCA_038048925.1 Garcialebias charrua
TTTGTCACCGATTCTGTTCATAACTTTTATGGACAGAATTTCTAGGCGCAGCCAAGGTGTTGAGGGGATCCGTTTTGGTGGCCTTAGAATCGCTTCTCTGTTTTTTGCAGATGATGTGGTCCTACTGGCTTCATCAGTTCGTGATTTACAACTTTCACTGGAGCGGTTTGCAGCCGAGTGTGATGCGGCCGGGATGAGGATCAGTTCCTCCAAATCCGAGGCCATGGTCTTGAGCCGGAAAAGGGTAGCATGCCCTCTCCGGGTCGGGGAGGAGGTCCTGCCCCAAGTGGAGGAGTTTAAGTATCTCGGGATCTTGTTCACGAATGAGGGAAAACTGGAGCGTGAGATCGATAGGCGGATAGGTGCAGCGTCCGCAGTGAAGCGGGCGCTGTACCGGTCTGTCGTGGTGAAGAGAGAGCTGAGTCAAAAGGCAAAGCTCTCAATTTACCGATCGATCTACGTTCCCACCCTCATCTATGGTCATGAGCTTTGGGTTATGACCGAAAGAACAAGATCTCGGATACAAGCGGCTGAAATGAGTTTTCTCCGCAGGGTGGCTGGACTCTCCCTTAGAGATAGGGTGAGAAGCTCAGTCATCCGGGAGGGACTCGGAGTAGAGCCGCTGCTTCTCCACATCGAGAGGAGCCAGTTGAGGTGGCTCGGGCATCTGGTTAGGATGCCTCCTGGACGCCTCCCTGGTGAGGTGTTCCGGGCATGTCCCACCGGGAGGAGACCCAGAGGAAGACCCAGGACACGCTGGAGGGACTATGTTTCTCGGCTGGCCTGGGAACGCCTTGGGATTCCCCCGGAGGAGCTGCTCCAAGTGGCTGGGGAGAGGGAAGTCTGGGCCTCCCTACTTAGGCTGCTACCCCCGCGACCCGACCCCGGATAAGCGGAAGAAGATGGATGGATGGATGGATGTTTTAGTGTTGGTGTAAATTTTCATACTTTTATACTACTATGCAAAAACTCAGGACAGTGTTACACTTTTACTATTTTATGCTTATGTTTATTAAATGTTTCAGTGTTTTAGTGTTTAAATGGTTACTGTTGCACAGAGGGACTGAGAGAAACGCAATTTCAATCCTGTGTATGTCCTGTACATATTGCAGTTCTGACAATAAAGTTGACTTTGACTTTGAAGTTAAGGATACTTCTAAGGATACAGTTAAGATATTTTTTTAATGTTTATTCCTGAAAGCTTTGATTTAATTAATATTTTTAGCTCTATTGTGTAAAACTGTAACCAAAATTACGGTATGTTTTGGACACTGTGTACTGTATATCTGAATTATCTGCCAAAAACTAGTAAAAATTTCATTTGTGACTATAAAATAATTTGGAAGCATGTTTGAGGCCTGACTGAGGACATCACACACCCATGTGCTCTGTGAAGGCCCGCTCTCGTTGAGGTCCTCACCTCTGGCCTCACAGGTATCAAACAGCAGGTGTGAAAACCTCTGACAAGGAGCTTCTTGATGGAAGAAAATGCCTCGGAGACGGACAGATGTTTTAGTTTTACAGAGGAAGCGCTCAGTGTTCCCTCAGGCATTAAATAAGCAGCAAAGCCACACTGCCACTGCAGTGAAGAGGCACTGACATGGCTAATGCTCCTGCTGGAGTCTGATGGAGCCAGTGAGGGAGTGTGCATGTGTTTGGCTTCTCTAATTGCTCCGATGCGGGCTGACAGTAGGATTGTCAGGGCCTGTTAGCTGGAGAGCCTCACAGAGCTACCTGGGAAATAAACTAATTGAGCTCCGAGTTCTTGCTCATTATAGGTTCAGAGTAAATCAAACAGTCCGAAAGAAGAGACCGGATCAGCAGCACACTACTGTATAGGAAAGTTGCAGTAGTTTCTGGAGGAAGAGGATACAGTGCAAAGCTCTTCTTCTCTGCTTCTTGAGACCACACACACAGCGCTGCTACTCGGGGATTCCCTGTGGCTACATGGTCATTACTTCACCAAATCTAAACCTTTTCCATTCATGCTCCCCAGCGGTGGTCTGACCTTCACACCCGACTCAAGAGAGCAGTTACTGCTGTTTTATTCTGAGCTGTAAATTCATCTCAATTATGCAGTAAAAAGAAGGAGGGGAGGTTGCATTTTTCATACGTGTCATAAAACAACAGTCAGGTGCAAAGACTACCTTAAAACTTTATTTTAATTTATTTTGCCTTTAGATGGATTTGCATTTTAACAGAAGACAGTGCATCAAACAGGCCTACATAAAAGTGAATGCTGCTACTGTACATTTATTCATATTTTAATCAGTTTTTTTTAAAGCATTTTCTATCCTTCCATACAGGTACAGTATTACTATTAAACGGTTTTCTGATTCATTGGGCCGATTATTGCCTTTTTTTAATGTAATTGTCATTAACAAGACCTGAGCATCCTATGCCGATTAGTAGGCAAGCACATCTGTGGGCGGCACAGTGTTTTTCCACATAATATGACACTCTTGGGTCAGTGCACTTCCTCAAAACTTTTGAAGCAGAGGTGCTTTTATTGGCACAAAAACAATAAACCTCAAAGGAAACTGACCAGACTATGAAGCACAATTCTGTAAAAACATTATGAAACCAACAAAAGACAATTTTCTTTTATTTTTTTCTGGGAAGGGCTTAAAATGATTTGAGCCATATGTTATTTCTACTACTGAATATCAAGCACCATCTTTAAACTGTAGGCCTGTATTTCTTCAATCACTGCAATTTGCTTTGTCTTTTAATAAGCTAATAGATTGCAGAGATGGGAATCTTTGGCATAGGTGCTACCTTTAACATTGTAAACTCCATAGAAAGGCTAATGCCATTAGCATTGTGTTTATGACTGGAGCTTAACGCACAAATCACATATTTCAAAGTGATTACTAAAGACAAAAAAGCATGATGTTAAAACATAGCTCTGTCCAACTGCTTCCATCTTAACAGCTGACTCTCTTAGAATGGAAAGACAGATTATAACAAAATTTATTTTTTTGTCATTTGAAAACTCAATTCAGAATATTTCATGTCCATAATGTGATGCCTTTAAAAATAGATTTTGCCTCCCATCCCTAATAGACTGTAATATATATAAACAAGCTGTTTTAGTTACAAAAGCAAAACGGCTTCATGAATCAACCATCACTTGGAGTACTTTGTCAAAAATCACCACCAGAAACAAACACTGGGAAGCCCTTTAGTTTTAAAATAGCAAAAAGCTATTCCTTTCACATTTGTTTCACAATAGATGTTATCGGTTATTTCTAAACTTCCTAATGAATATTTAATAAAATAATAATACAGTAGTCCAGCTCTACTTTGCGGTCCAACTGTGCAGACTCGCTCTTTCTGGGTTTTTCAACCTAAGATTGTACATGATACACAATTGTCAACTTCAATATTACTCACGTGATTGGGATGATACGGGATTATAAGTTAACAAAAAAATAATAATACTTCGGACAGGCGCAACTATTTTGTAGTTTTCTTTCAATAAGCCTACACTGTAATGCCATTCAAAAGAACTACATTTCCCAGAAGCCAACAGTGCTTCTGGGAAGTGTAGATCTTCTGGCTGCTGCTTTCTGCTGAAATGAAAGTTTCATTATGTAAAGTCAGAAGTAATGATCTACACTAAGCTCACAGAACTTGAGGAAAGTGGTAAATAATCCTGAAGCTCAATTCTCCATGTGCCCATCAACCTGGACAGGGTGGTGGGCTTCATCGCTGCAGGGTAGGTCTGCCAGAACAGGAACAGAGCCCGACTGAAACCGAGCTACTGGTCTACGCTGGTGGGTACCCATATAATTGTTTAAATTATCTAGGTTTACGAGTTTAGAACATTGTTAAGAACATTTTACACATAAAGCCTTAAATTATATATAAATACTACAATAAATATAGCATTCCTACTTTGTGGTTTTTCACCTATCGCGGTGGCGTCTGGAATGTAACCCCCGCGATAATCAAGAAACTACTGTATAGCAGTCAGCTGATAAAAATAAAAATGTACATCTAAAAAAGGTAAATGCATATTAAAATCAAAGCTATAAAAAAATTCTACAAATCCATATGTTTCTTTTTTTTGCATTTTCACAGCAGTATTCTTATCAGGCAATAACTGCCGTCTTCCATAAATAGCATACATGCAGCATTATTAGTGTACACAGCAGGAATAAAAAACAATTTAACAGCTTCTTTTTAACAGCTTAACATTATGTCATGTTTCAGAGGAATCTCTTCTAACCGCAGGGCATGAACTTTCACAGTATTCAAGCTGAAAACGCATCGTACTGTAATGAAAACAAACAAAGCACCTGGAGACGTAAACGCGTGAGAAACATCGAGGTTAGCTTTTTTTTCTTTTTCTGTTGACCCACCTCTCTCTGTGTCAGCTTCTGCTTGTCCAGCTGTTTGACCTTCGGGCTGTTGGCCAGCAGGTGACGTAGTTTCACATAACTCTTCCACAGCTTCTGATACCTGCCGACAGTAAATAAGAGGCGTCATGCTGTTAGGAGCCTGTCTCCTTCTTTTGCAACAACATATCAATATTTCATCTGCAGCTTGCCTAATATGAAACGCAACGCAACAGCCGCCTGCAGCTATTTCTGCATTAGCTGCTTGAATGTGAGAACAGACCCCCAAAGATAGCTTTTTGGTGTTTAACTGAACTGTGAGCACGAGTCTGCTGATAAACTGCTGTTCACACGCGTGACTTTTGACATGCGTGTCAAAACGGCTTGGCTGTTTGAGCATCATCGTTGTAGAAGCCCCAACCCTTCATTTAGGAGCTCATCTCCCTCTAATTTTCTATAAAATTTAATTGTCTTTGTGCTCATTTGCATCTAAAAGGAGGCAGGGAGTTATCGGCAAGGTGACACCGTTCTAACCCCACCCCCACTCCCCCACGCTCTCTTTTCAATCAGACCCCCTGATTGATGCACTGAGGGCCGAGTGTGACCGTTCTGCTCTCATTCAGGAGACTTTCTCCTCATTTACCAAGAGTTATTCAATTATGATTACCAGGATGGAGAAGTGAGGGGGTAGGGCTTGAGGGAAAGGACGGTCCACCGACACGGAGAACGGGATGAAAGAAAGTCGTGAGCAAGGGAAGAAAATAAGAAAGGGAAGAGGTGGGATGTTCTGAGGAATAGAAGAATCATAGAGCTTTAATAGCGGGGACTTCATTAGAGACTGAGACGAGGGAATGAGAAGGCTTTACCGCCCCGATTATCAGCTCACCACCTCTGCACTGAGGAAGGCTGAATGACGGAGGGATGCAGACGGGAAGAGAGAAAGTCTACCCAGCCTGGGAGGGCCCCTCGTCCCCAATCCGCTCCGATGACCTTTCCACAGATCCGCCATGTGCTCAGGGTAGCACTGCTGTGGCTCTCACCATTCCCTGCGCATGCTTTCATTAGCATATGCTGCCTTCTTTCTCCTCACCCCCCTCTTGTTTCCTATCTGTAACCTCTTTTAGACACATTCATCTGTTCTGTTCAAGCAATGGGCTTTTTGGCATTCAAACAAGAGTCTCCATTACTTAAAAGTTCTATAAAGACATGACAAGACCATTATGAAACCAGCAGCAAGGCACAACTTATCTTGTAGATGAATAATTGTCGGTGTCAGAGATTTGTAAATGTCTGTAGATTTTTCACCCATATAATAATTTATTAGAGTTGCACAAAACGGATTACGTTTTCATGACTATGTTTTTGAGCTGTGTCTTGCTGGAAGGCCCCATGACAAAGTTTTCTGCAAAGAGTAGGATATTTTCAATGTGTTTTTTTTGTTTGTTTGTTTTTTTTGTTTTTTGAAGGATTGTAAAATTAGCAGAACTTGATAAATCTGAGCTGGTACCAACATACATGTGTGTCAGAGGACACTGCAAAAAAAAAGAAAGAAAAATGATAATAAATCAAGAGAACTCTAAAGGTGAACACAATTTCACCTCTTGCATTAAAAAAAAGTATGTGCTAAGCTAGACAATGCTAACATGTAATTTTAGAATTTCACAAAAAATATTGCATCTGTTACATAAAAAAAATATTCAACAATTGATGATGTACAAGCATTTTGAAGGTGTCCCATTTTGGAGCAACAAATTTTAATTACAACCCTTTGTGACTTAATTAAAAGCCAAACTCCAATGATGATGTTTAAAAGTTAGGATAAATGATGATCAATTCATGTACCGGTAGTCAACTTTTTGTGTTTGTGATTCATAGAAGTTTATTGTTCATGCACAGTACAATGCACTAGATTTACAAAGAAGAAACAATTGAATATTTTTGGACAAACTCTTAAAGTAGGGTATGTGATGGGCAAAAATACTACAGTACTTATTTAGAGTCTGGACCATACATTCATTTCAGTTTATTCATAATTGCATTGCAGAGTCAACAGATCAAAGATAAAATCAAATACATGGTGGTGTCTCTGGGCAACACACCCTATCCCTAAATTGCGCCCCAGGCGCTTTCAATAACTGCCCACTGCACCACCTGGTGGTGGATGGGTAAAATGCAGAGACTAATTTCGCCATTGTATGGAAACATACAGTGATGACAATGTGATGAAAATATTATTTTTATTATTTTTATGGTTTCTTCGTGTTTTTCTACTGAATGACAAAAAGCTCAACTTGGTGCTCTTCACTGACCCCTCCCTTTCTCTTTCTCTTTAAAATCCATTTAAACCATCCAAAATTGTGTATTTGGATCGTTAAAAGCAGCTAAGCTGAGAAGCTAAGCTACGAGCTAAGCTAACAGGCCAACCTCAGGAAAAAAAAAACAATCTTGTCGAAGATCCAAAATTCACAGCTGAAAAAGTTGCTTTTCTCTGTGAAAAGAAGCTGAGAACTCGTTTACTGATTGTTTATTAAAAGCTTTGTGTGACAAATGCTAGGCTAAAACGCTCAAACCACAAAGAGCGTCCGCCATTTTGAGAGCTAAAAAAAAAGAGACGGCCCATGTCACGTCAAAGGGCCTCCCTCCCATTTTTCTTTGAGACACGCTGCTCGCTCCCTCACTATCCATCCTTCAGTTCAAACAGTCTTATACTGCCATCCGGTGGTTGAAAAATGTACTACACTCAAAACAAATTGACCAACATTTCTTCTTAAATTTGACAATAATTACTAATTATTGTCAAATTTCAAATAATATTGTTTATCGCAATAATTTCCGAGACAATTAATCAATTGCCCGCAAAATGTGTCTTTGTGACAGGCCTACATAGAAAAAAAATCAATTAAACTAGACATTTCTCTTTCTAGCAACTATCCAGTCCCTCATATGATGTTCCCAGGCCAGAGAAGATTCCTGTTTCATCCATGTGAATTCAGCGTCTGCGTCTCCTTCCAGTGGGACGTGTCCAGGAAACCTCCAAAAGGAGGAACCCAAGAGGCATCCAATGTCCAAACAAAAAACTCCTTGTGCTGCAGAAAAGCATCAGCTGTACTTTAGGCCCCGCCCTCCTCTAAACCTGAGTTTACACTCTGCAAGAAGTAAATAAATATGTTCTCTATTGTGCTGCTGTAAGACTAAAATTAAATAATTTAGTTCTTCTGAGATCTCCATGAGCCTGGTCTCAATACAACATCAGGTCAGAACTGGGGTTTTTTTTTTGTCTTTGAGGAGATTGAATGAAGTATTATTGTGTGATAAGCCAGAAATGTGAAGGGTGGTTAATGCACCCACACTGTTCCGTGGGCTACTCAGCAAACATGCCCTGAGAGTATTAGCAGCTGGGAGCTAACATTAGCTTTGAAGATCCAATATTTGTAGCATGACCACTAATCTCTCCAGGGCAGTAGCTGGCATGCTAAGAGTTGGTGCAGCTAACTGGCTGATGTGATTCAACAATCATCAAAACAACGGCTGGCATCCTGAAATAAGATGTTAGTCTACTTCTTCTCCATCAGCTGAAAATAATCTATTTACGTGAACGTCATAGTGTTGTAACAACAGAGAACACAACCAGTTTCCTCAAAATGTGGTCTCTGTGTTTCTGGCTGTGTCCCACAATGGCGTGCTGCGGTGGCAGAGGCTTCCTGGAGACAGGCACTGGAGCTTCCCATGGAGTATAACATGTTCTTGCAGAAAATAATGTTTCTCTGCTACGTCAGAAAGAGCAGACTGTTTGACCTTTCATGGAGTTCAAATCCAGCTCAAGGATGAGCCTGGCCACCCAAAGGAGGAAGCTTTAATAGCTTTCAGCTGATTGTAGCTGGAATCATTTTTTTGTTGTTGTGATCCATAGCTCATAATTGTAAGTGACAATGATATGGCCTTTATGCATCATAATGCCCAGACCAGCCTGTACTGGCCCGACTCAGGTTCCTGGGTTTTGAGTGTTGGCATTGGGCACAATGGCCTAGCTCAATTTCTGGAACCCAGAGACCTGATGTTTCATTTGAGCTGATGTTACAGATTTGGCGGCCGTGGTGTAGTGGTAATGGCAGTCGTCTCCCGATCAGAAAGTTGGCGGTTCGACTCCCGGGACCCGCACCATGTGTCGTTGTGTCCTTGGGCAAGACACTTAACCGTGAGTTGCTCCCGGTAGGACTGGAAAGCACCTTGCATGGTAGTCTGCCGCCACCGGTTTATGAATGTGTGTAGCATTCAATATATGTGTAGCACTTTGAGATTTTCAGTAATGAAAAGTGCGTTATAAATTGAATTAATTATTATTATTATTATTTTAACATCAGCCGACTGCTGGCCATTGACTGGTTTGCTGGCCCGGGTGGTTATGTCAGATGACTCGTACGTCCAGTGACGGCTCCTTACTGCCGTTTCCTTCAGCAATTTTCTTCTGATCAGCTGTGATAGAAAGAGCTTCTATTTTTCTTTGGAAAAATGGCAACACAAGATAGTACCAGCGCCCTGGATAAACAACAGGTTTTGCTGAACTGAGATCTGACAATCCAGGTGGCACTTTGATGAAAGCAAACAAAACCAGAACTGGGGAAGGCTGTGGCCGGTCCAGGCCGTACCGGGCATTACAATGCATAAGACGTAATAGACCAGTAAACTGGAAGCTTTGACATTTACCTCATCTCCTTCACCTCAACAGACCAAAACAGTGACATCATCACAGTAGACTAGGACCCCAATCCATCAATCTATCTCTTCCTCCATCCTGCCATCACTCACACAAATGACTTTAAAGGTCCACTGACATGAATTTTTTACTATTCATAAAATTGCTCAAAATATATATATTTTATCATATCAATAAAAAAAATCATGTCAGTGGACCTTTAACTCATCTGCTTCAGGCAAAAACTCCAACCCAGAGGGAGCATTCCACAGGTTTTGGGCTCTGAACCGATAAATTAAAAAAATGTTTGAACTCTCAGTGATTAAAAGAAAACGGCAGTTTTTTTTTTAAACTTATTACACAAAGTCAGCTGCATTAAAAAAGTAACTACACAAACTGCCAGTAATTTCATCAATGCAATTACTTTGGTCAGAACCAACATACCATAAACAAACACTGATTTACTGAAGGATAAGAATAAAATGTACAGCTGGAATAATATTGAGGTCAGCTTCATCTGAGGTCTTCCACTGATGTACTGAAAAAAATACTAACACTAAAACCCAGAAAGACAAAATAAATAGTGTCAAGTGTAACAACACTGTGCAGCCCACACGTATACATGTCTTTAAATTCAGCTTAGGCATGCAGCTGGCAAAAATCTGCCCAAGTAATTGGGGTAGGATTAACTGTAGGAAATGGGATCTCCTTAACTCAGGCACACAAAAGCTTTTCAAGCCTTTTCAAAAAAGTAACTACCTGTACAATTGCTTTTGGAGAATAAAAGCCAACTTTAGTTCCACAATAGCAAAGAGAATGTTAAACCTAAAGAATGTTTCTTGTGGTTTTGCTCATGTGAGAATGCATTGTTTTTTTTTACCTAAGCCACTGGACTATAATGACATAATGACATCATGATTCCTTCTGCTGACGATCTGTATACAAATAAATACTTGACATAGTTTAAATTGCGGATCCTGAATCTATCATCTACAGTATTACAGTTTAACTTTTTGAATGGAATTATGGAAGTTAAACAACCTTTCCCTGATATTGTAATTTTTTGGAAAGGGTCTGTGTATATACTGTACAGTATACTGTACACACGCAAACGCACGCACGCAATAACATTCTGGTTGACTGTTGTGGTGACCATGGATTTAAGAAAGCAGAGTTTACAAACACATGCATCGGATATTGCACCCCAAATTATGACTGACTGTGGATATTTCACACTGGACCTCAAGCAGTATGGGCTTCCTCCAAACCCTTGGGCCTGTTTTCTGAATGAAAGGCACACTTTACTTTCATCGCAAAAGAGGACCTTGGACCACTGGCCAATGGTCCAGCCCATTTTCTCCTTGGCCCAGATGAGACGCTTCCTACGTTGGCTCAGGTTCAAAAGTGGCTTGACCCGAGGAACCCAACAGTTGTAGTCCATCTCCCGGATGCGTCTGAATGTGGTGGTTTTTGAAGCTGTGACTCCCGCCTCATTCCACTCTTTCTGGATCTCTGCCAGATTCTGGAATCTTCTCTGTTTGATAATCCGCTGAAGCCCACGGTCATCTCTTTTGCTGGTGCATCTTCTCCTGCCACATTTTGACCTTCCACTAGACTTGCCATTGATATGCTTGGGCACAGCACTCTGTGAACAGCCTGCCTCTTTAGCTATGAACTTCTGTGATTTACCCATCCTATGGAGGGCATCAATGGTCTTCTGGCAAGTTATGTCTGCAGTCTTCTCCATATTGAACCGAACTGAGACAATTGAACCAAACCGAAGAAATTTAATGACACCTGGGGAAACCTGTGCAGGTGCTTTGAGTTTAGTAGATGATTAGTGTGTCACACTCAGTTTAAAACATTAATGCCCTGCAACATTTGGGCTGATTTCTCCACAGTATTCTAATTTTTTGAATTCCTGTTTTTGTGGGTTTCATGAGGGAAGCCCAAATTATGTAAAA
>JBBPBX010030119.1:0-13802 GCA_038048925.1 Garcialebias charrua
ATTGTTGAGCGGTGAGATATCGTCGAGCGGTGGGATGTCGTCGAACGGTGGGACGTCATCGATGTTGTCAAACGGTGGGATGTCGTCGAGCAGTTGGACGTCCATGTCGTTGAGAAGTGGGACGTTGTTGATGTCGTCAGGAGGTGGGACGTCGTCGAGCGGTGGGAAGTTGTCGATGTCGTCGAGCGGTGGGAAGTCGTTGATGTCGTCGAGTGGTAGCTCTTCTTTGGTCGAGGTTGGATCTTCGTTGGTAGCCGAAGAGCCAGAACCTGGAGCCGGAGAGCCGGGAGCCGAAGTACCAGGAGCCAAAGTACCAGGAGCCAAAGGACCAGGAGACAAGGAACCAGGAGATGCAGAACTAGGAGAACCAGGAGCTGAAGAACTTGCAGCCGACAAGCCGGGCGAGGAGTCTGCAGCCGACGAGCCGGGCAAGGAGTCTGCAGCCGATGAGCAGGGCGAGGAGTCTACAGCCGAAGAGCCGGGCGAGGAGTCTGCAACCAAAGAGCCGGCAAGGAGTCTGCAGCCGAAGAGCCGGGCGAGGAGGCTGCAGCAGGCGAATCAGCCACTTCGACTGAGGCTGAGTCGGCAGGTCCTCTCTGTCGTCGTCGGCGAGGTCCAGGACCAGACAGAAAGGGAGAGGCAGAACACGCAAGTGAAGAAAAACAAATAGAAACAGAGTCTAAGGGTTCTGAATGGATGTGATCCTTGTAATGTGATAAAACAGAGAATGCAGGAGATGGGGAAACTACACAGACTGTGGCAGGCGTGGGAGCGGCCACAGGGGTTGCAGTTGCAAGGATCACAGGTATTGTGGAAGCAGAGTCCGGTTCTATTTCAGGAAGATGTGCAGGTGCACTGTAAAAAAAAAAAACTGTCGTTTTTACAGGAAAACGCTGGCAGCTGTGGTTACCAGAGTTTTCCTGTAAAAATTACGGGCACAAAGTAATTAAATTTACCGAGAAAATATGTAAATTAAATTACAGTGATTGACACTGTAAATTTACATTATTAGTCTGTTAAGTCAACACAAATTAAATGTTAATTTTGCATAGTTTTGTTCTACATAAGAAGACCCTTTCCTGTATTTCTTACCTCTAATAAATGTTTTTACTACATCAAAAACTGGCAAAATTTACTGGGAAATATCGAACAAAAAACTAATTTAAACTGGTAAAACCACAGTAAAATTTGGTATGTAAAATAAAGGATATTTTGTGTTTTTTGTTCATCGCTAATAATAATCAAATTATATGGTGAGTTACTTTTTAAACCCGCTAATTGACTACCAGTACTACTACTGTCATTAAAAAACATGCAAAATGTAACATCATGGAATGAGAGGTACATATCACTTTTGAAAAATTTATTGACACAATTTTTAAACATAATTCAGCGACTCCGATTTAATCCACAATCAAAAACTCAACTCTTTTAGTCAAGAAAGTTTTCAATTAACAAAAAAATGCCAGGCAAAAAGCTTAAAAGAAATTAAATGTAAATGTTTCCATTTTTAGCAGTTGTCTTAATACTTTAAACAAAAAATGTGGAAATGTGGAAACAAAAACTTGCAGCGTTTCAATGAACAGTCCACGGAGCCGAAACTTCAAATACCGGTATGTTTTCCTGCTAACAGTCCACAAAACAAAAACTTGCAGTGCTTCAATGAACAGTCCACAGAGCAGAAACTTCAAATACCGGTAAGTTTTCCTGCTAACAGTCCACAAAACAAAAACTTGCAGTGCTTCAATGAACAGTCCACAGAGCAGAAACTTCAAATATTTTTTTCCTGCTAACAGTCCACAAAACAAAAACTTGCATACCTCTTCATAGAACAAGTTAGAGTCCACAGAGAGAGTCCTTATTTAGGTGTCACACCACTCCTGATCGGTGAGTTCCTGTATCAGGGTGAGGACTCAGGGGTTCACGTTGAGATGACATCTTGAGTTTTTGTTCTCCACTTTGGTTCCCTTTTCTGGATTTGTCAGAGAGAAAAAAAACACCTGTTAAAAGAAAAGACGACCATCATAATTATTTAGAAGTTTCAGTAAAGTAAAATACATATTTTAAAAAGCTAAGTTTGGTCCTCTGGACATTCAAAAAACAAAACAAAAAAGTAGAAACATTGTCGTCTTTCGTTCGAAAGACTTCCTCAGTCTGAGGCCCTGTTTTAACGGCGCGTATTTTGAGTTGAACCGCTCCTTTATCTCTGCGGATGTGCTTATCGTTGACATGAGTCCACTGGCCCCCCTCTTTGACTCCGATGGTTTTTGAACTCACCCTGCAGAGTGGAGGTTTTTCGCTGACCCCCGTTGATAATGTAAACATCTCCCGCTGATCTTTTGTTTGAACACATGCGCGCAGCACGCATGCTTGGACAGTCAGGACAGGCAGACATTTCACGTGTCACGCTGCAAAATATGTGCTATATAATAACAGTTTAACAATAATAAACAGTATTTATGTTAGCGTGGGAGATATATAGTAATCTGAGCTATCTATCTGGACTCGTTACGTTAGTTAAACAATGCGTAACGTAAAATGAAGACACCAGGTTTATTTATTTATTTATTTATTCATTCAACACCACAAACTGTACGTCACACAAACACTGAGAATTTAACTGAACACTATTAAAACACGTTAACTGAACTGTAAATATGTTAATGAACTAGACTCTTGCTGTGTTTTCATCTGGACCCCATCAGAACCGGTCCGCCTGTTGGAACGACAGCTTCTCCACCTCGCAGAAAAAAAGAAATAAATAAAAGCTCAGTTTGTTGTTGTGTGATCAAAGTAAACACAAGCAAAAATTAAATTAAGAACGTTGATTTACCTGCTGTAAGTCATGTTTTTCATGGAGTAAAGTCCGACATCATCCTCGTCAACTCTGTTCTGGTCCACAGTCCACTCAGCGTCTGGTGTGCAGCTTGTTAGATGAAGAGGTCCCACTTGGTGTCAAATCTGTCGACTCTTATCCAAAATTCAGCTTTAACTTGTTGTTAAGTTGTTGATAGCTCAACGTTTAGTCCAGAAGAACGCAGCAGTCTGCCAGCAGAGTGACGCCAAAAATAAACTACTTGCGGTCCGCTCCGCTCCGCAGGTCACAGCTGAGCGTCTCAAACTCAAATTTCCACTACCTCCGCTCAGCTCAGGTCCGCCTGCATGCGCCGCTCCTAGACGCATGCGGGGGAATTGCGGGATTGTGCGATAAATCAAGTGATAAATAAGTAAGTCAGAACAAAACAATTCATTCGGTGGAAGAAGGAGAACAACAGTAGAGACTGCTTCCTTGATCTTCTCTCGTAAATGAGCGACAGGACATGGTTTGAGCAACAGGAAGTGAGGTATTACATTTTTAGAATAAAACACTTTATTTATTTATTTATTATGTCAGGAAGGGCATCCGGCGTAAAAACTGCCAAATCTTCGTGCGACCAGTTTGCTGTGGCGACCCCTAACGCAGGGAAAAAAGCCGAAAGAAAAAAAAAAAAAAAAAAAATTATTTATTTATTGTATTGCGTTTGTAGGCGTAGTCATAAATGATAGTTTGACAGCATTTTTGTACAAATAAATCCGTATAGAGCTAGGATTAGTCCGCCCGTGGTGATTTTATTTTGTAAATACGGAAGTTGTGCTCGTTCCTTTTCCTGTTGGTGCGACGTAATCTTCAAAAGTTGACTCCGGCACAGCTCCGGCGTCCGGCAGAAATAGAAAAATTTCTAATTTTGACGGACTGCCGTCCGCTCTCCGCAGCTCGCTGCCGCCGTGCGGAGCCAGTGTAAATTCTGTCATTGATTATAATGGGTGCGTATTTGCTGCGGAGGTCGGACCGGAGCGGGGCGGAGCCGTAACGCGTGTAGTGTATTTTTGGCGTGAGGCAGCACGCATGTGCAGTGGGTGAAGGTTCACCAGCACGCATGCACAGTGGGTGAAGGTTCAAAAATTCAGTGGGTGAAGGTTCACCAGCACGCATGCACAGTGGGTGAAGGTTCAAAAATTCACAGCGCCAACTAATGACCGGGCATGGTAACTACAGTGAATTCATGAAAGGAGGAGGGGGGCATGAGGGAGGGGGGAGATTCGAGCGGACCCATGTCAACGCAAAACTTTTCATCTAATAAACATTCCCAAAACCTCCGTTTCCCCCCACAGTGTCCGTGTAAACAGGGCCTGAGTTGCTGTATTCAGCTCAGTCTTATAAATAGCACCTTCTCACAAGCCGTTTTCGCATTGGCCAGCCCTCAATGCCCCGGGCCGCCCCTGGGTGGCCCTGGGCCACCCGCGTTCATTACGCATTTGCCGCAGAGCCGCCTTGAAGTGGGTGGGCAGTTCTCTAGAAGTGGGTGGGGTGCTCTCTTCACGTGGGTGGAGTGTTCGTGTTTTAAGAGAGGAGACTCCGCTAAAAAAAAATTGTTAGCTGGATATATATATATTAGTGTTTCTGAGTTTAATTTTTGTTAATAACTGATCACAAATCAGCTTATGTTACAACGTAAATAACACGAAGCGCACACCCATTTCCGCCTTTCAGCGCGACTTGAATGTCATTAAAATATAACTAATATTGTCTAACTGTTGCGCGCAGCCAGGGTTTTAAAATATAACTAATAATCTCTAACTTCTACGTGCAGCTAAAATGTTAAGAGGAGTGATTCCTATATGAGTAAGGTGGACACCTGAAAATCCAGTCCGCCACAATAGCTCAAAGCGTTAGAGCACTGCTGTTTTGACCGGGAGAAGCGGGTTCGCTTCCCGCCTGGGACAAAGTTATTTTACTTTTTATTTTTTTATTTTTATTGGAGTAAATAAAAAGGAGTTTGTTAACCAAACAGACTACTTTTTATTTAAAAGAAAATGTGAATTAAAAAGAAAAAAGTAAAATAACTTTGTCCCAGGCGGCTTCTCCCGGTCAAAACAGCAGTGCTCTAATGCTTTGAGCTATTGTGGCAGACTAGATTTTCATGTGTCCACCTTACCCATATAGGAATCACTCCTCTTAACATTTTAGCTGCACGTAGAAGTTAGAGATTATTAGTTATATTTTAAAACCCTGGCTGCGCGCAACAGTTAGACAATATTAGTTATATTTTAATGACATTCAAGTCGCGCTGAAAGGCGGAAATGGGTCCGCGCTTCGTTGTTATTTACGTTGTAACATAAGCTGATTTGTGATCAGTTATTAACAAAAATTTAACTCAGAAAAACTAATTCAGCTAACAATTGTTTTAGGGGTTTCTGTAGTTAAATTTGAATGAAATTCAACCCTCGCGCTGAGGTTGTTTGAATGAGTCCCGCCCCTGCTGCAAACAACGAATCACATGTGAGCAGTACATGACGTCAAACGGGGTCCGTTGGGCCAGGCCCGATAGAACCATGGTGAAGATGGTTCCAGAACAAGGGTGGATCACGGGCGGAAAAGGTAAATGCGAACACGCCGAATCCGGGTTAGAAGCAGGGAGAGCCGGGAAGGGCTGGCCAATGCGAAAACGGCTACAGTGGATCAACCAGTTGGCTGATGACAGACAAAACCAGTTGCTCACATGATCAAGGAGGACCATCAGCCTAACGATAGATCGTTAACACCCTGATGGTTGTTTGCTATTCACAGAGGGCTGAGTGNGAGTTTGATGTAAATAACACTACCTATAGTAAAAAAAAAATTCTATGCAGATATTTAATTGAAAATACCGTTATACACAAATCTCACAAAATGGGGAAAGTGGGTTTCTTTTTGTTTGAACCCTTTACACCAGAATACAAAAAAGCACCTTTTCATTTTACTTATTTGCTGTATGGTTACTTCTTGAACTAGCTATTTATCAGTGGTTTTCATGTTGCACACTCCCCCCTAACCCCCCCGAAATACCATATCTTCTTCAGATTGGACATTTGAATCTATATTTATACTCCTGTCGAAAGACTGAAGTATTATGATATAGGCCCCGTCTGTCCGTAACTTTTTCTTGTCAGGGCCATAAGATAATTTATAGAAAGTTGACACACATCTTCATCATCACTAGACTATTTTATGCCCATTCCATCACCCTAGCTAAAAGATCAAGGCGACAAATCAAGGTCAAATTGTATACAAAGTCTTTGCTTGTCTGGATCATAACTTCAGATCTGTTTAAGATAATTTAACAAAACTTGATACAAAATTGTACTACTACTAGAAAGAATGATGCATCATATTTTCATCACCACAGCTCTATGTATGAGTCACAAAAAGCTATCAGTAGATCAAATATTATACAAGGTCTATTCTCGTCTGGACCATTGCTATAGATTGCTGTTTGTAATAATAGTTTTTCTTGTGCTGTATGTGGTACTCTCGTTACCTCACGGTTCACATTTTTGTCAGTGAAGCTGTATCCCAGTTTAAAGAAAAAGGCTAAATTGTTGATGGTGTCGATTTATTTGTGCACTTTTTTAATCTTATAGATTGACAATGAAGAATATGGTGAAGCCCTGTCTCTTGCCCAGGCATATAATCTGGACTCTGACCTGGTCTATCAGAGACAGTGGAGGAAAAGTCCAGTCAGTATTGCCTCAATACAAGATTATCTGGTAAGTTTAAGTTGGAGTGACGGATGTGGAGATTGGTGTTGATCACAGTTGATCAAATGTTTGGTAAAAAATACAAAGTGTGTGTGGATGAGTGAAAGTTGAAATACTTCAAGAACCTACTTCTTCAGTTTTAGGTATCATTTTTATAGTTGAGTACTTTCACACCCTTTATTTTCCTATTTCCTCTGCATTCAACACCTCACCTTCTCTCCTAGAGCAAGATCCGCAAGCGCTCCTGGGTGTTGCATGAATGTGTGGAGCGTGTCCCAGAGAACGTTGATGCTGCCAAAGAGCTGTTGGAGTACGGTCTGAAGGGAACCGACCTTGAGGCCCTGACAGCCATTGGGCACAATGAAGATGGTGGCAGGTAGGACATGATCTGGTTTTGTTCAAAGCCAAGTTGAAGACCTATTTATTTAAAAGGGCTTTTGATGTTTAACTTTTAGTTGTTTTTTTTATCTCCTTTTACCTTCTTTTATTGTGGCTGTTGTTTTTAATTTGCACTGATTAATTGTGCCCTGTTTTTATTTGTTTTATCTTTTAAAGCACTTTGGTCAATGCAAGGTGTTGGAAGGTGCTATACAAATAAAGTTATCATTATTATTATTATGTTCACTCTGTACCATCTGTGATACAAGAGTCTATAAGGAACAAGCAGCCTTTTCTGTCCAGTTTCTTTTAATGACTAGAGGAAGTTTTTAGAATGCTACATTTTGTTTGTGACGTTTTTAATTTCCATCTTTCAGATTCATCATGCCAGGCGATGTAGACCTTGATGACCTTCCGTATGAAGACATCTCGTCAGGTGACGAGGAGCTGGAGATGAAGAAAGAAAAGGAGACACAGAAGAGACAAGAGCTTCTAGCCACGATAGACTTCAAAAGGTACAGATGTAGTCAGACTAACAGCCTGATGAATAGAATAGAATAGAAACAGCCTTTATTGTCCCACGGATGGGAAATAAAAGTAAAGTTTCCAAGAAAAAAATATCTCCACTGATGCCAAGCTGCTGATACGTACTGCCTGCTTGCACGGCGCCGGCAGTAGACTTAAGTGCAAAAATTTGTTCTGCTATTTTGACAGAATTAAAGGGATTTATTTAGCTTTTTGACATTTAACATTTTCCCATGTTCCTGATTTAAAAATGTGTAGACATTTGTTTTTGTTGGTTCTATTTTTACCCTTATGTAACCTTAAGCAGCCAGTGTGTCATTTAGTTTCACTCCGTTGCAATTTTCTACACAAGGACTTTTTTTTTTAGACAAGTCAGAATCAGAATCATTTTTCGCAGTAAGAAAGACTTGCAACTAAAATGACTTGTTCACTCAAAACCAGCAGCTGCAGAGCATCCAGAAAAATTAGATCGTAGTTGCACGTTGGGTTTTCAATTACTTTAAGACCTATACACATGGATTTGTTGCTCTTTTTTCCCCCAGCTACTGGAAACACTGGGATTTTTCTTTTCTTCTGGCATCTATTGTTAAATCAAACTAATGTTGAACAGGTGTTGATGATTTCTGAAAGTACAGGGAGAGGATCTGTTTGACTAGCTGCTGGAAACAACCTTATTTGGCAACCAGGGCCTTGCTGTGTATTAAATCAAACCCTATTGGTGTAATTGCTTTATATTATGTGACTCTTTTTTTACTGTAATATAAAATTGTTTGTTGTTGTCACCTGTCTTGGAAAACAAGAGAGAAGTATTTGTTGAGTGGGTGGAAAAAAGACCCAACTAAAGGGAAACCCGACTCTAACCTGAAGGAGATGCCTGATGGCTAACTGTCACGTTGTCGTTAGAAAATTTACCATCAACTGATAAACCAAAAATGAGAAATTGTAGTCATAGACTTTAAGGTGTAGACAAGGAAACTGATAGAGGGCTTCCAAATTCACCCCTAATAGTTTGATTAGGTGGAACATTAGGGACGGGATCGCAAAGTCGGGGATGTTAATGAGAACGAAAGAGAAAAAGCCAAAGAAAAACCATTGGTGGATATTAGTGTGTAATCAGCTGGAGGTAATTTATTCTTTTGTTGTCAAGTGCCCAGAGAAAGGCTAATGAAACACCGTTTAGTGATCCCTAATCACCTCTCATAAATGCAAATTCACATGTCTGTGTGTCCTGAAACACTGTTAATGTGATTTCATGCCTGGTACTCGCGTGCATTGAAGGAACAAAATGTAACAATTGAAAAGTACAGTTCTACTATGTGCAGTGTGCATACAGGTTTTTAAATGTGAAAAAGCTGGATTATGGCGGTTTTGTTTTTCTCACAACAGGTACTTTAAGTAATTAGTGAACTCTCAGTGTGCATTTGAATGAGGTAGCTTTTAAAGTCTGTAATAAGCTGTTGAAATGGCTGCACTTGATTTTGCAGATTTTTTTAGGCCCTTTCTGATCTTCTTAGTGACTCATTCACTTTGTAAAAAAAAAAAAAAAAAAAAAAACTATCACTGACTTGTTGTCCAGTATAAATAAAGAAAAGATGGAGGATAGGAACAGAGTTTCAAGAGGTAGTAAAATACATCAATCATTTATTAACAAAGCAGTTTGCATTAAGCTTTCTGTGAATTTATTTCTTCAAACATGTCCATTTTCTGCTTTATCCGTCTTTAAGTCAGAGCGCCTTGTAGGCATCTGACATGTGTCCCCAAAATGTGTTTGCCTGTGCCACCTCCTCCCACCACTAATGCATCTAATGATGACTGGAGGCCGGCAGCTGGAGGCCCGAGTAAGATCATAATTCTCTTAATTTCTTTTTAACTACAGCTCCATTACAGAAATGGCTCGGTATCGATCACATCTGCTCATATAACGTTGAGGCGTGTGTACTTTCTGTGGGTGTGATGCTTCTGTGTGTAAATAAGTACGACATATAACTACTGACCGTCACAGTGAATGCATCTTTGATCCTGCTGTTTGTTCACACCATGAAATAAAATGTAATTACTTTGAGTTTTAGTGGTAAAACTGAGAAGAATCCTTAGAGGACATCATTGAAGCTCTATTGATCTACAAGGTATCTGTTTCAGGAAAGAATACAAACCTATCAGTTTTTTTTTACTGATTTATGTAACTTTTTTTTTAAATTAATTTTTCATTTTGTTTTACGGATTCCATTTAAAGATCTCTATTAGGATTTTATATCTATAAACATAGCACAAAGTAAGGAAGAGGCTGTTTGGTCAATTATATTAGTTTATAAACTACTTCTTGGCAACACATTTTATACCATTAGAAAGCCTGTTTATTGCCCCTTAAACAGTTCTGCGTTTGTTTGTGAAATGCATTTGTGGGTTGAGCAGCAGAGTATGTGGGATACACCCATGGAAAAACATACCAAATTTCCTCTGTTAAAACTAAACAGCTTATTCTGCTATTGATTCTTATTTTGAGCTTCTAATACCCTGGGTTTTGCCAGGTTCCTGATTGATTCCTGATTTTCAGCACCTGCTTGTGAGCTTGGACTCTGTGGTTAGTTGGTGTCTACTCCAAGCATATCCCATTTGACTTATTTGGATAGGATCAGATTTGTCAAGCTTGTGTTCTGTAAAACCCAATTGCAGCATTATTTTAAGTGGGCATTTAGATCTTTTTCCAATTGAAGGCCAAGTTCCATGTAATGGGGGATGTCAGAGACGAGCTGTGAAGTGGGGGACCCACTGGATGTCAAATGTTGCATGCTTAAAGCAGACACAAACTAACAACTGTAGCAGCGTCCATGCCCACAAAATCAAATGCCTATCAGACATCCGACTGTCAGCACCTGGGTTCTCTGAAGTTCAAACAAGAGCCAGTAGCAGAGTAAGCCGTCTGGTATTATCAGATACAATTTGGAAGGTTTTTCATGGGTGCAACCAACATTTCTGGGCGCACAACCTGTGTTTTCTCAGTAGCGCAATGGTTAGAGCATTCGTCCTTCAATGAGAAAGTTGGGGGTTCAATTCCACATGTATTCCACCATGTCAGTGTACCTGAACAAGACACTGAACCCCTCATTGCCTGTAACACGTGTCCCATTGGAGTATGAATGTTTATGTTTATGTTTATTAAATTTGTTCATTTTTTTTTTACAAAAGAAACAATACAAGACAATCCCATAAATGATAATGTACAAAATATAAAAAAATGAAAGGTAGCAGAAAGAAGAATAAATCTTATTATATCTGCCCCTTTTTTCCAACAATCAGATTAAACAATAATAATCTTCAACCAACAGTACAAAATGACTAACTCTTTCTAATTTTCTAACTAATACAATACACATTACGCTATTTCATATTTTTTTAACACATTCGTTTTGATCATTTTCTTAAATGTAAACATTGACTTGGCATTTTTAACTACATTCTCCAAGCCATTCCATAATCTAATTCCCTGGATTGAGGTAGAACGTCCCTTCAAACTAGTTCTGAATTGTGGTTTTACAAACATCTCTGTCCCCTTAAGATTATAACAACTTTGTCTTTTAACAAAATGCATTTGGATATTTAAAGGTAATGCATTATTTTGAGCCCTATACATAACTGATAAAATATTATAGTCTACCAAATCATGGAACTTCAATAACTTCAGTTGATAAAATAATGTACTTGATGGATGACGGTAATGCTTTCTAGTGATAATTCTTACAGCTCTTTTCTGTAATACAAAAATAGGCTTTGTGATTGTTTTACACGCATTCCCCCAAACATCAATACAATAGATTAAGTGTGGAACAATGATTGTGTTATAAAACAAATACAGAGCTTTATCATTCAGGTCTCTGACTTTGTACAGTACTGCAATCGATTTAGCTATTTTTATTCTTACAGAATTTATGTGAATGTGAATGAATGTGATCTAAAGCACTGATTAGACACTAGAAGGGTTTACTCAAGTGAGCTTTGTAGAGATGTTGTAGCATGTTGTAAATGAGGGCACAAATTGTGTTGTAAAGCACTTTGAGTATCCTAGTTGTATACAAAGGTGCTGTACAAGTACAGTGCATTTAACATTTAAAGTCAAAGTCAAAGTCAACTTTATTGTCAGATCTGCAATATGTACTGTACAGGACATACACAGGACCGAAATTGCGTTTCTCTCAGTCCCTCGGTGCAACAGTAAACATCTAAACATTGAAACACTGAAACATATAATAATAGACATAAGCATAAAATAGTAAAACTAACACTGTCCTGAGTTTTTTGCATAGTGGTATAAGAGTATGAAAATTTACACCAACTCTAAAACTAAAACATTAAACATTTAATGAACATAATACTGTCCTGAGTTTTTGCATACTAGTATAAAAAAGAGTATAAAAAGTATAACTAAAATAAACTAAAGGTTTCTAGCATTGACATTTGCAAAGTGGCAAAGCATTTACATACATTTACATACTCAAATCTGTTGCTCAACCCTTACAAATGCAATGCCATTTTAGGGGAAACCAATATGTTTTCCAGCTGTATGTAGCCCAGTTTGAGCTGTGCTATATAGTACAAACTAAGTTCATGGTAATGTAATTTAAGTTTAAAAACAATGTCTAAGTGATAAATGTGAAATAAACATGAAAGATAAAAATCCTTTTGTCATTTAAAAATGCATCATTTTAAGAACAGTTCATATTTGGTCAAGAAAATCTAGTTCAAGCAGACTAAAACATGCAGTTGTCATTTTTACTACGTTCCTTGCAATCTTGTTCTGTTTTGTTTTGTATTGGATTAAGCATCTTATTTTGCCCAATCAGAGGGGAGTGGGCAGGATTTATTGTACACTGCATGAGATGTGTGTCTGTGTGAAAGGTAGACAAGTGGAGAGAGCACAGCGATGCAGACGTGGGACAATAACATAGTAAAGCTGTCCATTACAACGACTAATGCAGAGTTGCCGATTGTAACAGACTTTAAAGTGTGTGTGACACGATTTTGGAACTACAGGTATGCATAAATTGGCAGAGTAGCTACTCAGCTTTGATTTTTTTTGTACACAGATGCTCCGAATAATTAATATATAAAAGTATTTTTTAATAAAATAGTTCTCTTCAGAGCGTCGCAGTTTTCACTTGGAGAAAGGAGGGGTCAAACGCCGACGCATTTTATGACGCAATCGCCAGAACGCACCTTGTAAATAACTATGGCAGAGAATATACAAACCGAGGAATTAAGCAATTTAAGTGAATATTTGAGCGATTTGTCTTCAGTTTGAGAAGCCGAATGTAAGTTCGAGTGATGAACAAGAAACAGCTGGTTATAATGTAGGTCTGCAGCCGTATTTATTTGACTCTTACCGTTCAGTGAACAAGGTGGTGCGAGGGGAAATCCGACATTTTAGATGAGCAAAGTTCCGAGGGTGAAGTGCTGGAACCCGATCGTAGTCGTCTACAGAGCTGGCGATGTTAGAACACCCAAATGCGACACAACGTACCGGCATTTTTCAAGTTATACAAAAGAAAATAGGCGATCTTGAAGACAATTTCACTGCATGCTAATAGCAGCGGCAGACAACCGTGCTGGTCTCTACGTCACGACGTCGCATGCGTAAGTACTCGGATGTCCCTTGACAAAACACGGCGCCAATTTTAAAATCACTTTTAAATCAAATGTTCGTAGATTTATCATTTTGCTTGTAAAAACGAACATAGTTGAATGAGACAACATATATATGTTGTGCCACTTCACCCATAGTTCCAAAATCATGTCACACACCCTTTAAGAAGCATATGAAAGTGGACCAGGAGCTAATCTTTGGACCTGCTGGATGAGCTAGAAGTTCATTCAGCCGTTGGGTTCCCACCATGAGATTACTGCTAGGAAGGACCTTGGTGTTCATATGACATCACCTGCCTACTTACCTTACTCAGTGCCATATTAAAGGGATCTCCACATCTTTCTTGTCCTGATCCAATCTCAAACTCTGAAGGATTTGTGAGTACAAAACCAAACCAATGCACATGCTTTTCATTTTATTTTCTCATTGCATGTACAAACGGTTCATTTTTAACTACTACGCACCCAAGCATCGATTCAGGCCTGCAACGGGTTATTTGAGGGTTGAAAGTACAGTGACAAGTTGTTTATTTTATTTTATTTGTGCAACAAATTACTTATTCTATTTGCATTTTATTTTCTTACTAATGTGTCTTTTAAATTTAAATCAGGCATCAGTGTCTCATTTGAAAGTTACTTTAAGTGTTATTTTTTGTATTCCAAGGGAATGTATTTATCAGAATTAAAGTCTTAGTTGGTCAAAC
>JBBPBX010030119.1:21088-35406 GCA_038048925.1 Garcialebias charrua
GGACTGCTGTGGAAAGCTCTGACCTGCTGATTGTGATTTTTGCAGATTATGATTTGCCAAAGTTTTAAACAAAGGTGTTGTGCAATCTGAAAGCACTCGGTAAATATTTTTAGATTACTTGTTCTGAGCCAAGAGTTTAAGCTGTATTTACTAAAGTCAAAGTCAAAGTCAACTTTATTGTCAGATCTGCAATATGTACTGTACAGGACATACACAGGACCGAAATTGCGTTTCTCTCAGTCCCTCGGTGCAACAGTAAAGTAGCATTGCTATGGCGACCATCTTAAATCAGGTTGACTTCAAAGGTTTATCAGTGGTCATTGTACATCCAGTGATAATTTTTGAGTTTAGTAAAAATGTGTCCTATTGGCATCAAATTACTGAGCTTTTAGGTTTTTATTCACTAGAAACTGACAAATATCTGCCAGATTATTGGTCAGAGATATTTGCACAAATAAAACAAATTTGAATTACAGTAAATCTTATTTACGTAGTTCATTAACTTTTTTTTAATAACCTAAAACAGTAAAAGTGCATCCCATCACGGAACATTAGTTTTATTTTTTAAATTATTATTTTTTTTAACCTCAAATCAAAGTAAATAGTTTCAATGCCTAACATGATATACAGTAAAGTAATGGTTCCCATCCTTGTGGAACACCATCCTGCATGTTTTAGTTGTTTCCCTGCTCCAACACATGATTCAGTGATTTAATTGCAGTACTTCAAGTTCTGCAGAAGCCTGTTAATCACCCATTCATTAAAATCAGGTGTGTCAGAGCAGAGAAACGACAAAAACATGCAGGATGGTGTTCCGCAAGGACCAGGGTCGGGAACACCTGCAGTAGAGATAAACAACTCCTATTTATAAATTATTTCTTTTTATTTAATACTCGTGATAAATCATTGTTGTGTTATTGTATTTAAATCAAGTAAAGAGTTAAATATTTAATTTGTCTTCTGTCTAATACGTCTCAAACAATATGATTGATTCAAATATGTTGTTTACCAGGCAGATGGGACAAAAAGAGAGAAATCTTAGTCTTGTCTTCTTGGTTAAACTCCTAACTGATACTTTATTTGTTCAGCTTGCAGCCAATAAGTTCTGAATGCATGTTTTTCAGGCTCATCTTATTTTGAAAACTTATGGGTCCTGCCTGTGTCTGTGGGCCTCCATAGGAAAAATAACGCCTTTCCAGTACTATTAATTACAATTAAAATCCCATTAGGTGAAAGGTTCCCGAATGCCTCTCATATTTTCACTTGTGTTTATGTGAGACACAAACGGCTTTAATGTGTTTTTCTTAAGCATTCTTTATTGCTTAGTTTTCCCACCAGCACACTAATGCTTTCTCCTTTTAAATCCAATCTTTACAAAGCACAGCAGCTTTTCTCATCTTCCAGCTACAGTTACTTTTCTTAACCTCGCTAATCGCTTTAGAAATAATCAAGAAACCCTTAAGAAGATAGCTACGTGAACGAGTTTTTTAAGTCTAATAGAAGAATGGAGTATGCTGTAACTAGTTAAGGGGAAGATATTTCCTTTTCGAACATAACATTACTGACAGACTGACAAAATAAGCACTTCAGTGCAGCCTAAAGTGGAGCTTGACACCCGCTACTAAGTGTTTAAAAAAGACGGATTTCACAGTCACTGTGAAAAATGTTAACCTGTGCGCTCTTTTCAACCGCAATAAATCCGAAACGAACAGGCCCTCGCTTATTCCCCCTTGCAGTAGAGAAGAGATTTTATTTTTTTGCCCTGCTAGATATTCACCTCAGCCAGAATGACGTATCTCACTTTACTCGGACATTGTCATGGTAACTGCAGAGTTCGTCAGATTCCCTTTGCCCCAATCCATTTTATCAGGCTGTCTATGAATATGATATTAGGGTTTTTATCATCCCGACTTGGGCTGGCTCTGTCTGCATGCGACCTATTCAAAGGCTATCCATCAGAGACACGCTTCCTGACACACTCTTTAACACACACTCACACTCTGGCATAAAGGATGCTACAGAGATTTTTTATCCAGAGATAAATCCCCCCTAGCCAAAGGCCAGAACAACAAATGTTTCCTCCTGACAAATGCACACGCACATTCATAACTTGCTAAGGTGGTTCTAACTAAAATGACAAGACAGATGTAAGCCAAAAAGTTAAATAGCATCATAGTTGACTTTGACTTAGTGCATTATTTGTCGCCTCATCTTCTTCATGCTCTTTCTCCTTCCATTAGTTGGAATCTCCCTGGCAACATTTATTCTGGAAAAATAACCACTCTGCTTTCCAAATTTGTTTTCACGAGGCAAAGATTTTTTTTTTTTTTCATTTTTCTAAATCTGTCTCGTCTCCCACTCTGCCCTTTCCCTGCTTCTTCCTCTGTAAACTTTCCAGGAAATACTCGGTGGTCCTTACGCAGCAGAGCAGAAATACGACGCGGAGTTCTTCAAGACGTTTCGAAGTCAAAACATTGTTTTGTCAGCGAGGAACTACGCCAGGGTAACACCGGATTTTCACAGCTTTCTGAATTGCTCGTTAAATTCTCTTCCTCTAATGGTGTTTTCATTTTAGCTGCATGCATCACCATGTTGGGGCAGTGAGACAACTGCAGTCAGAAGTTTACATACACTCATCAGTGGCATGAACACCACACTAATCTGGGGCTTTTAATTATTTTTTCTGGGGCCATTCTTTTTGTCAGGGTGAAATGATTCACATTCGATTCAACCTTTATTTATACAGGTTAGTCTCATTGAGCCTCAAGGACTCGTTTACAAGAGATACCTGTTTTAAACAAAAAGCAGATGACAACAGTAGACAATCATGAAAAAAACATAAAATGAAAAGTAAATGGAAGAAATTATATTAAAAAACAAAACAGAAGCAGCTACATTGTAAAGCGATGACAAATACTAAAAACAGGAACATGTCTACTAGGGCTGGGCCATATCATATTGTTCCCGGTAATACTGGTAAAAAAAGCTTGCCCGGGCAAAAAAGTTATATCATGATATGCTAATTTCATGACGTAATACGTCAGGGCGCCCCGCCCCCTTAACAACCTAGCGCTTCAAAGACCAAACCGAACCGAAAATTACGCACAATACTATAGCTAAAATGCTAAAAACAAACAACGCACGTCTCAGCTCCTCTCCATCCAGCTGCAGGTACAGACAGCTCATCTCTTCCCCTCCCCCCACCCCCCTCTGAGCTGCGTGTGACTGCGTCTCTAAATAAAGTACTAAATAAAGTAATTTCTGTCTAATTACCCCTTGTTTTTAAATTTTTTATATAATACTGCAAAGCAACATGTTAAGTTAATTTTGTCAAATAAATACATTTGATTTCTTTTTTTTGTTATATCACGAAATGTATCGTTATCGTGATAATGCTCGGAAATATCACAATATAATTTTTGAGCCATATCGCCCACCCCTAATGTCTACGTTGGTTTTTGCCATGAACTTAACAGTTGTATACAGTACATCTTTAATGATTATTCAAAAGAAAACCTTACGTTTTTTTAAAATTCACACAGGGTCAAAATGATCTACGCAGACACGGATATAAGTATTCATTCACCTAAAACTTAGAGTGGTCCTGAAGTTTTGTGAATGCCTTTTATTAACTTCTCTGTAGAAAACCAAATCAACTGCAGCTGGTAAGGATTTGTTTGATAGCACCTTTTGAACAGACCAGTGCTCAGAACAATGAGTACTGGTTCCAAATAACTTCATAAAGATTTAAGAAGGAGTAATACATTAGGGTGTTCAGGAACAACCAGGAACCAGCATGGCTCAGTCCTTCTGTAAACTGCCGGTACTCCACTGTCCACAGTGAAGCGAGTTTGACACCTTCAGGGTGTGGTGACCAACAAATAAGCCCCCATCCATTCTCCCTAAGATGGTCTAAAAGTTGTAGCTGCTCACGTGGACAATCCAAATGTCTTTTAGAGAGAAGTTTTAAGGTCAGACGAGACAAAGATTGAGTTATTTGGCCACAGTGACATGCTGGGCTGCTTCACTGCCAGGTTTACCGATGCAAGGAACCTGAAAGTTTTTCAACTTTACCTCAAACCAACAGCTAGACAGTTGAAACTAGGCTACACACATCCAAACAGGTATTTGAGGCTTCTGGAATGGCCTCCCTTAAGCCTTGACCTTGTATGAGCTATGTTAAAAGCCAACCAATTTAAATTAATTCTACAAATTCTGCCAAGACCAGTGGGCACACATCCAGCCAGAAGCTCGTTGATGGCTGCAAAAATCCTGTGATTAAGGTGAAACTTACCAATGGACATTTGATGTACCCAAATATTAGTGGGGGTTTATGAATATGTTTGACCCTGTGTGGATTAAAGAAAATCAACAATAAATTGTTATTTTTTAATAACTATTGAAATCCCCCCTTTTTTTCCCCCAAAGATTCCACTCTGGGAAACAAAAGAATGGTTCAAATAAATTATTATTATTATTTTAATTATTTTTAATGTATTTGCTTATTTAATCTTTAACTTTGCGTGCTTCATGAGGTGGAATAAAAGTTTGGTTTTAGCCTAAAAACTGACAATATTGGTGTAACAGTAATAGTAAAATACATAACAGTAATATTAGAATCGGCATCAAGACTGTACAGAACTCCACCAGAGTTCATCAGTCTAACAGTCTCAGTGTAGGACCTGTTCCTGGTCTGGTGGTCCTGCTCAAAACAGCCTAGAGTCTAAATTATTAACCCTGATGCATGCTTATTAACATTCATAATTTCACCAGAATGAGTGAATGTAAACCTCTGATCGCAACTGTAACTCAGTTGTAAAAAATAAAAATTTAATTAATTTTTTTCAGGTGTTACTATTCAAAACATTTTTCTTTGTTAGGTTCCAAAAACATTTATGAAGACCAAATGCTTTGTGTGAAATATAAATTCAATATTTTGTCACCTGCATTGTTTTCCTGTAGGAGAGTAATGTTCAAGCTCTGGATATTCTGTTCACGTATCACGGAGAACTCCTCCAGCATCGACTGGCTATCCTCTCTAACTTCCCAGAAACCACCTCTCCACATGAGTACTCCACCTTACTGCCTGAAGCTCAGTGAGTCTCACACACATTAAGAAATGGAACAGTTTTTAATAACCAGACTTTAACAAGGGACCAATTCACTGGCATGTACCATTTTCTGTGGTCCAAGTTAAGAATTTCTGAAGAGTTTGAAGTAAAAAAAAAAAGGATACTGTTTGGAGTTGGCATTGAATGCATTTGATGACATTTCCCATTTCTTTTTAGTAAAGTGCACATTTTGAGTTTCTCATAGTTTATTTTATTTGTGCCATCATAGACTGTAAAAGTCCAGAAACATAATATGAAGTGCAACAACTTATTTTGCTAAGTTTTTTAGAAAGTACAATAAAAAATAATATACTTCATAGATGTCACACTTGTTAAGTTAGTGTTACAAAGCCTATTTTATGGATAAATAAAGTTGTTTAAGGCAGATAAACTGAAAATAAAGCCAAAAAGTAGTCTCATCATGCATCAAAAACATGTTCTGGGTTGAGCATTTTTGCTCTCCCTTTATTTTATTTTATTTTACATTGCTACTGGTGAAATTTACTAGAAGCTTTTTATTTTATTTTATTAATTTTGTATTGTGATAACTGCATTTCTAATTTCATTATATGGCTTTTGTCATAACTTTTAACACTCATGGTCTATATTATATTATACAACGAAACTGTAGGGCCACGCAAAAATAAATAAATAATTAAAGCCATAAAATTGCGAAAATAAAGTTGTAGTATTATGAGAGTAAAGTCGAATAAAGTCTTCATATTATGAGAAAAAGTACAAGAGTCATTAGTCTCTGTGAATTTAGCAATGATACAGTTCACAGGATATACTGTACTGTATATTATGTAAAATTTTAATGTGTACTTCTTTTGCTTTGTCAGATATACAGAATTTATGGGGTATGTTATGTTTTTATATGCTGCTTCTGGGATGCATAACATGACGTCATTACATCATGACTTTAGTTTCCGTTTGTAAACGGCGCTCAGTGAGCGAAACTGTGTGCGTGAAGCGCTGTTAGAGGTCTTCAATAAATATGTCAGAAAGAGACTGAAGAGACCCAGGCAGCAACTCTCTTATAAGAAAGAGCATTTAGCTTCGGATTGGTCATTTGCTGACATGTCTACTGGATTGATTGACAGGTCGCGTTGTGGATCTGACCGGGAAAAAAATTAAAATAAGAGAGCTCTTAAAAAAAGTATTGTACGACTTTATTCTTGTAATTCTATGGCTTTTTTTTTTTTTAAGCGTGGCTCTAAAGCTCCGTCATAATATTACGCCATACGTGTTAATATTTTCTGCAACCAGCAAGAAACAATTTTGCAAAGCCATTCTGATTCCTTCTTTAAATAGTTTTGTCATTATATAAAAATAAAATAAAAATCTGTAAAATGCCAAAAGAAACGTGGCTTTCCTGCTAATCTTCCCCTGCTGAGTAAATTAGTCTCATTGTTGAACTATTCACTGAACTGAGAAGTGATAAGTGTAACTCAAAGCAGACATAATAAATGGCACCTTCTGTTACTGAGGGCGCAGGCTAGATTAGGGGTTGCATTTGAGTCACGGTGAATCAGTAAATGGAAAAAAAAAACCTGAAAATGTTCCCAAATTGCACGCTGACACGGATGTATGGTCTCTAATGAAGCTCCTCGGGTGGTGATGACTGCTGCAATACAGACGAGGACTTTGGTGTCAAAAATAGTCCCATTAACAAAAACATTAATGTCAAATAACTAAGGTTTTTCTACACTTTTCTACACCAATTTTTATTGTGAACACAGAAAAAATGCCTTTCCTCAAGCACACACATTTCCTGGTTTCTGAAAATCTACATTTACACCTCTGTGGAACGCAGAGGTCTCACATTGTCGACTCAAATTAAAAGCACCTAAAACTGGAATTACACCTCTGCTGGAGTTCGTGCTCCTAAGGTCGTTTTCACATCCTCTTCTTCTCGCCTTCAGACGAAAAGCAAACGCACGCAAGCTGCACATGTGCACCCCCCAACGTGAAAGAGACATCGCTATGCACCACCTATACATTTACAGTACATAGAAACATTGAACACATTCAGATGCAGCAATACTTAATGCAGCATTTTCATTTGCTTGTTTTTCCTTTTTCAATTTACAGAACATTCATATTTGAAGGCGGTTGTGTCAGGGAAGCACAGATGATTATAAGGTTATATGGTGGAATAAAAATGTCTTAACTGTAAGGCTTCACCTGCAGAGTCAAGTGGTACATTTAAAAACAGCAGCTGTTACCAAAGTGCTCAACAATAAAAAACAATGGCAGTAATTAAATGAAAATATAATACCAAAAATTAATATAAAGAATCAAAAGAAAAACCAAAAATCACAAAACAATAAAATCCTAAATCAAATCATGTCAGTGAAAACAGATGCATTTTTAAAAGAGATTTATAAACAGGACGTGAAGTGGCCTCTCTAATGTTGAGGGGCAGATTGTTCCAAAGTTGAGGACCCATGAGGGGAAAAAGCCTGATCTCCTCTGAGCTTCAGCTTTGTTTTAGTACAATCAAAAGCAGCTGGTCTGATGATCTCAGTGCTCAAGGAGGAGCATAACGGCTGAAGTAGGTCGGAGAGGTATGAAGGTGCAAGACCGTTTAGGCACTTAAAGGTCAACAGGAGAGTTTTAAAATAGATTCTGATACGTACATGGAGCCAGTGAAGGGAGGGCAAAACTGGTGAGAGGATTAGATTTACTGATGATAGCAATGTATTATATATTTTTTGCCTTCATAAACTCATTTATACATGTTTGCTCAGATATTTATTTTCAGGTTATTCATTCACACGCACGCACGCACCGCATGCACGCACGCACGCACGCACGCACGCACACACACACACACAGTCATACAACATAATACATAACTGCAAGATAATAGTGCACGAATCAGGTCTCTGAAAAGCTATTCAAAGCTTATAGAGAGAGCCTGGGTAATTTTAATTACATACACCCTGATGCATGCTCAATATGATTATATATAATCTATAATTACAATTATAATCTATTTAACCTATTTAATTATAATCTAAAATTAATTATAATTAATAAACCTATAATTACATACAGTTTATGACATGTTAAAATAACCAAACTAACTTTCTCCACATTTTGTGTATTCAATGTAGTCAATTGCTGACCTTAGGAAACATAAAAATGGCTAAAAGTTTACAGATATTGAGCTAAAATTTGGCTTAGTAGTAACTGATCATCATCCCCAACACACAAATCTGTTTTACTTCAAACTTTGACATTAGCTGTTGGCATCAACTCTGTCTTTCTGTTAGTAAAATATCTCATTACTGTCGGACAAATAACAGGGTTTACATGTGAAACTGATTAACCTTTGAAAGTAACCCAAGTCAATATGGCTGCCACAGTTGATCGACTCAAGCCAGCCCTATAACACTGCCACTGTTACAAATACTGTACTTATTTTGGTGTTAGTAGGTGAGTCATTGTCAATAATTTTACTGAGTACGAACACATCTTGTAAGATTGCATCATGAAATTTCACATAACACTGAGGTTTAACCAAAACGACTACAACTGTCTTTTCTCCCCCCATATGTCAAAGTCAAAGTCAACTTTATTGTCAGATCTGCAATATGTACTGTACAGGACATACACAGGACCGAAATTGCGTTTCTCTCAGTCCCTCGGTGCAACAGTAAACATCTAAACATTGAAACACTGAAACATATAATAATAGACATAAGCATAAAATAGTAAAACTAACACTGTCCTGAGTTTTTTGCATAGTGGTATAAGAGTATGAAAATTTACACCAACTCTAAAACTAAAACATTAAACATTTAATGAACATAATACTGTCCTGAGTTTTTGCATACTAGTATAAAAAAAGAGTATAAAAAGTATAACTAAAATAAACTAAAGGTTTCTAGCATTGACATTTGCAAAGTGGCAAAGCAGCGTATGAGTTAATGTACACAGTATATGTATGAGGTAGTAGTTGATGTTGTTATAGAGGCAAAAAGTGGCATATGCAGTAAGGCACATTGGGCATCCCTGATCTTAGCTTAAAGTCAGGCTTGAAAGTTCAAGACATGCATTCATTTAAGAAATATTCTAGCTTTAATATATAAAAGAGAACATCTTCTAGAATCAAGCCGCCTTCTATAATATAGAAGAAGGCTATACCAAATATACCAAAAGGACAATTATTCTTACATATAGAATCTATATGTAAGAATAATTGTCCTTTTGGTTTCCATCCAGCACATTCCTCTGCAGCCTCCCTTTATATTAGCCATGTCTGAGTTGGATGGAGGTCAGGCGGTTGTAACTCTGCAGTGAGCATCCATCATGGAGCTGCCGCTGTGGGGCAGTTTCCCATTTCCTCAGCTTGTAAGCACCAACTGCTGCTCCTCCAGCTCTCACTCCCACATTGCAGCAGACTGCGCCCGCTCGCACCATCTGTCCTGAGCTCGCTCTATAAACTGAAGTCTTGCTTGACTGGAGGGGGGCGGGGTGGTGGAGAAATGAATCTTTCTTCAGTAATATTGATCAGATCTGTGTGGGGACTTGTAGGCTCAAAGCATGAAGAGGGGTTATGTTTTTTTGTTGAAAACTTTGCCTGTAGCTTGAAAAGGGGTTGGCCCAGTGGAAACAAAGTTAGCTCCAGCTTTGCATTTTCATTTCACTCCTGCTCTCAGATCAGAGGTGCAGTCACAGAATAATGTATTTCTCATATCAATATCTGAACGCACACCAATATTTGCTCTTCACTCTCTAACATGGCTGTCAAATGAAGACTGAAAATCAGGTAGAGATTGGAAGTAGGGGTTGAACGAGTACATAATTTTTAAACTCGACATTAATCTAATAAAACTCGAGTAGAACTCGAGTAGTTGATGATGTCATAGGATCTTAAGATGCAAAACAACAAAAACTCGAGTAGAACTCGAGTAGTTGATGATGTCATAGGATCTTAAGATGCAAAACAACAACAGCAACAAAAACAAAAACAAAAAAAAAAACATAATTTTTTATTTACAAAAAAAAGAGACCAACAAAACATTGGGAGTGTACATTATGCTGGACTACCATTTATCATACTGCAGATAAATCACAGGAAAACCAAAACTATGAGTTATTATTATTAAGCTGCAAAAGTGAAAGAAACGAGCGGCACGTCAAAAACGAAACCAAAAACAGTGGGGCAGTTTAGTTTTAGAGATAATTATGCTTATAGTTTTTTTTATAGGTGTAGAGATTCATATTTTTTGCTTTTTGTTTGTTTAACAAGGTCAGTGGAATCTGGTTCTGGTTCGGTCGATTGGACTTGGTGTTGCACTATACATGTGTATTCTGTGATCTGAAACAGTGCATGCAACACCGCCCCCTATGGTCACAATATACGGTGGTCACAGAATTTGGTGTAACACCATTTCGCAACGCTCTTTAAACAGGAAGTTGATTATTTTTCTGTTCTGTAACTGCGACGTGATGACATCACTACGAATACTCGATGTGAAATTAAAAAACTCGATAGGTGTCCTAGGAATCGATGTGTCGAATACTCGAGTAGTCTGTTAAAGCCCTAATGGGAAGATGGTGACAAAAAAGAGAGAAACAGTGGTTGACTTGATCCAGGACTTTTCTGTTCTGTAACTGCGATGTGATGACGTCCTTATGAATACTGTACTCGATGTGAAATTAAAAAACTCGATAGGTGTCCTAGGAATCGATGTGTCGAATACTCGAGTAGTCTGTTAAAGCCCTAATGGGAAGATGGTGACAAAAAAAAGAGAAAAAGTGGTTGACTTGATCCAGGACTTTTCTGTTCTGCAAATCGCCTAAATCTAAACATCAATGAATAACTATATGCAGCAGCTTTGCAAGAAATCTCCTTATTTCTACATGCTACCATAAATCATAGCTGATGCTTTCTTCTCATGTAGTTTGTGATTGGAAAGAATTTATGGCTGCACTAATAAAAGTGCTGCAGCACTCAGCCTTTAACTGCACCAAAGCTATAGATGATTTGTGGCCCTTGCTATCTCTTAGAGTTTACAGCCAGAGTACATATTTTTCTGTCCACTGACAAATGGATAACAAACAGAAATGCACTTTTCTTCACCATGGTTTGTCTCAGCATGGGTGCATGCATTTATATATACATTTTACTGTTTGGAACTCATTAGCATCAAAGCAGAAAGTTGCTTTCTTCAAATTATTCAGTACTTTTTCATGCCAAAAGACCAGGAAAAAGTATTGCTACATTCCATTTATGTCATGTCCAACTTAACTGTGTACCAGTTGCACATCAGAAAACCAGTAGGATTTTCTATGTGTTGTGCTAAATAATCAGACACATGACATATATATATATTTTTTTTTTTTTGTAGTTAAACACTATAGTGACATGCCTTGATGGCAGTCAAATGGTTTTATCTCTACTTCTGATTTATTTGTATACAAAACAATAAAACTGAAGAAAAAAAAGTGCTTCTTACAACAGCTACCATAGTTTTACATGTGCAAAGCAGCCATATTGGTTTTTGAGATCTGTGTTGGTTAATGATATTTTTCCAAGTTTGATTTAATTGTCCACTTTGGGAATAATGACTTTGATTTTTAGCTCAACACCAACAAATTATTCAGAAAATACAAGTTCTTGGACTTGAAACCAAATCACAATCCAGACATTTTTGACTTGTTTATTGTTGCGATTCTAATATGATATATGATATTGTAATTACAGGAATGACTTTAAAATGGTTTAAGTTGTATTTATCTGATAGATTTCAATTTGTAAATGCAAATAATGAATATTCTTCATACACCAAAGTTAGTCATGGAGTTTGTCAGAGTTCAGTACTTGGATCAATATGCTTTACCCTATGTATATATATATATATACTTCCATTAGGTAAAGTTATTAAACAGCATGGGATAAATTGTCATTGTTATGCTGATGATACACAGTTATATTTGTCCATGAAACCCAATGAATTAATCCAATCAGCTATTTAGACTACAATCATGTCTTGAAGACATAAAAACCTGGATGACCCTTAATTTTCTTCTTTTAAACTCAGACAAGACTGAGGTTTTAGTTTTAAGACCTGAGCATCTCAGGAATACATTTTTCAGTCTTCCTCCTTGGATGCATTAATCTGGCCTCCAGTTCTAATGTTAAAAATCTTGGTGTTATTTTAGATCAGGAAGTGTATTTTATCCCCCACATTAAAAACGTTTCTAGAACTGCTTTCTTTCACCTGCGTGATATCACTAAAATTAGAAACAACTTATCTAAAAATGATGCAGAAAAACTGGTTCATGCATTTGTCACTGGACTATTGCAATGGTTTCCTTGGCATTCCTTGGCATTTGATCCACGCAGAGTCCGAGAACAAATTTTGAGCTGATTTTATTGTTATGTGTTGTATTATTGTTAACTTTATTATGTTTCAGTGGCACTAGATGCATTTTACTCTTTTATTTTTATTTGTATCTGTCTTAACTGTAAAGCACTTTGGTCAGCTTCTGTTGTTTTTAATGTGCTTTATAAATAGATTGACATTGACATTGTTTGTTATCTGGGTGTCCAAATACTTCTTTAAAAAATCTTCAGTTGATCCAAAATGCTGCTGCCAGAGTCCTAAATGGAGTTAGTAGGATAAATCACATTTCTCCAGTTTTAGCTTCTCTCCATTGGCTCCCTGTTAAATCCAGAATTGAACTCAAAATCTTATTTCTAACCTGCAAAAGTCTCAACAACCTAGCTCCATCTTATATTCGAGATCTTGTTGTTCCATATTTTCCTAACAGAGCATTTCACTCTCAGACTGCAGGCTTACCGGTACTTGAGGTTTCTAGAGTTTCCAGACGTAAAATGGGAGGAAGATCTTTCAGTTATCAGGCTCCTCTCTTATGGAATCAACTTCCAGTTTCTGTCTGTGAGGATGACGCATTGTCCAGTTTTAAGACTGGGATTAGGACTTTCCTTTTTGATGAATCCTATAGTTAGGGTTGGCTTGTTATGCTGCTATAGGACTACAGGAGGACAAATTGACCACATTTCCCTAAATAAATTGTTAAAACTGGATAATTTTCATTTTAAATTATTTCTATCTCAACATGTGATTCTTGACCTTCCATTGTGTATCTGTTCCTACCAAACCCAGCTGGTTGAATCAGATGACCTGTTGTCCTGAGCCTGGTTCTGCTAAAGGTTTCTTCCTCATGAGGGCGTTTTTCCTTTCCACTGTCACCTTCATGCTTGCTTAAGATGAGAGTCTGCCATGGGAGTTAAACTCAAATCAGTCTGCTCCTAAAAATAAATAAATAATGTTTACTTGCTTTTTATGAATGTTTCTGTTCAGTGCCCTGAGACGACTTCTGTTGTGACTTGGTGCTATATAAATAAACTGAATTGAATTGAATTCTGCTTATTTCTCTTTCTTTCTCTTTTACCCTGGGCTGCTTCTGTTTGCAGTATGTCACCAGCCCGTTTTCCCTCTAGTTTATGGCCATATTTAATTTCACACAGTAAAAGCCTTTGGTGATTTATCAGGTGGGCAGGTATGTGCAGAGGTGTAGGCATGTTTTAAGTTTTATTTCTGGCATGTCATTACCTTGCTCAGATATGTAAAGTTTTTGAAATTTGTTTACATTCCTCTAAATGCCTGCCTTTCTCCATTTGTTTTGCAGTCTCGATGATGGAGGTGAGCTGGTGTTGATTCCCTGGGTCGAGCAGAGACACAGAGAGATGGACTGGTGTGAGTCAGACGAGTGCAGGTAAATAGTTCACATTAACCTTCGCCGACGTTTTATTGCTGTACATTAAACTGCAGTAAACCTATCAGTAAGATATTACCATAAAATCTGTACGCACTAATCACACACACAAAAAAAGCCTCGCAGTCACGTTGCAGAACTGGTAAAATCCGTGTTTTGTTCAGACCAGATGCTTGTGTTGGCATCATTATGTGGAACAAAATATGACATCCTATTATCCGAATGTTACACAGAGCCATAACAAACTAACACAGAATTTTGTTGCACTGCCAATTTGTGCCGTTTGCCTTCTCCTGTTGGGAGGCCAGCTTCATTTACAATTTTATTAAGCAACGCTCCATTTTATTATGATTGTTCCTCTTTGGTGCAAAGTCATAATATCAGTTGGATACTGTGGTATTCTGTGCCAGGAATTACAGTTTGTATGTAATATGATAATTGGTGCTA
>JBBPBX010030120.1:0-10999 GCA_038048925.1 Garcialebias charrua
AATGAGGACCGCGTGACGAAACGCGGTCACATTTAAAACACGCCTAAAAAATCCTGAAACAGAAATATGTTTATACACAGTTTGCTCTATAACTCCAAAATTAATTGAGCTACAATTTTGAGACTTTTTACTCATTTACAAGATTACAATTATGACATTTATAATGTTTATTGAAGAAAATGTTGAAATTCACTTTACACGGTCTTTAACTTGCTAACTGAATATTTAGCCAGGACCTAAATCTTTAACCTGCAAGTTAAATATTTAGCTCAAAACAAAAGTTTAGCTAATATGCTAATTCCTTGCTGAAAAGCGGAAATGGATTATTAAAATAAAAGCCGTTAGAACAGCTCATCCGATGTTCTCTGCTAACTCGTTTGCCATGTCCAGAGGAAAAGAATGACTATAAGATTGCAACCATTATATATGGAGGGGACATGCCCCCCATATTTAATAAATGTTCATTTGGACCCCCAACCTCCACCCCACATTTACCATGAAACATTAATTCACTTGGTGCTGTTTCTATTTCTTCGTGAACAAATCCATTCCACTTGATTAATAGGAGAATACTTAAACCACTAAAAGTCCACTACATGTTTTCCTGGTTACCTCCAACTCTCCAGCAGCCTGCAGTGTTTCTCTGCAGAGGAGCACTCAGGTGGTGGAGTGGAGATGTGTTGCTCCCTCACCAGCTTACTGAGCTTAGTGTTGTTGACTGGGAGGATTAGGACCGGTATATATATGAGCCACAGCTCAGATAAGCTGCCTCGACAATAGAGGTGCGGAACATGGCCCACTCGGACTCAATGTCCCCCGCCTCCCTCGGAACGTGTTCAAAGCTCTCCCGGAGGTGGGAGTTAAAGCTCCGTCTTACGGGAGACTCTGCCAGACGTTCCCAGCAGACCCTCACAATACGTTTGGGTCTGCCAGGTCTGACCGGCATCCTCCCCCACCATCGGAGCCAACTCACCACCAGGTAGTGGTCAGTGGACAGCTCCGCCCCTCTCTTCACCCGAGTGTCCAAGACATGCGGCCGCAGATCAGATGAGACGACAACAAAGTCGATCATCGAACTGCGACCTAGGGTGTCCTGGTGCCAAGAGCACATATGGACACCCTTATGCCTGAACATGGTGTTCGTTATGGACAATCCATGACGAGCACAGAAGTCCAATAACAGAACACCACTCGGGTTCAGATCAGGGGGGCCGTTCCTCCCAACCACACCCCTCCAGGTCTCACTGTCATTGCCCACGTGAGCATTGAAGTCCCCCAGTAGAACAAGGGAGTCCCCAGGAGGCGCACTCTCCAATACCCCCTCCAAGGACTCCAAAAAGGGTGGGTAATCTGAGCTGCCGTTTGGCACATAGGTACAAACAACAGTCAGAGCCCGTCCCCCCACACGTAGGTGAAGGGAGGCTACCCTCCCGTTCACCGGGGTGAACCCCAACATACAGGCACCAAGTATGCCCACTCCTGCTCGGCGTCTCTCACCAGGGGCAACTCCAGAGTGGAAGAGTGCCCAACCCCTCTCAAGGAAACTGGTTCCAGAGCCATGCGTTGAGGTGAGTCCGACTATTTCTAGCCGGAACTTCACACACTAGCTCAGGCTCCTTCCCCAATAGAGAGGTGACATTCCACGTCCCAATGGCCAGCTTCTGTAGCTGAGGATCAGACCGCCATGGTTCCCGCCCTCGGCCAACACTCATCCCACATTGCACCCGACCCCTTTGGCCCCTCCCACAGGTGGTGAGCCCATGTGGCTGTATTTGACCATTTTGAATCTATCTCTCTGTCTTCTCTAGAGCAGGTCATGTTCAGCTTGAAACCATCTGGTTCCCCCTTTGATGTGTTCCCCCCTCGGCTACTAAAGGAGGTTTTTCCTACTCTAGGTCCCTCCATTCTCTCTATTGTGAATAGCAGTTTATCCACTGGTGTGGTGCCAAAAACCTTTAAACATGCTTCTGTTCAACCTCTCCTGAAAAAAATCCAACCTTGACCACCTCAGTCATATCCAACTTTCAGCCTGTCTCCATTTGTTTCTAAACTTGTGAAAAAAATTGTTATGAATGACATCTTCTTATCCACAGACACTGGTGACTCTGTGTTGCTTGTCTTATTGGACCTTACATCCGCTATTGACACCATTGACCATGAGAGCCTCATTGCCAGGTTGGAGCAATGGGTGGGCATCACAGGGTCAGCCTTCAATTGTTTCAGATCCTACCTTGCTGACAGATTCTTTTGTGTTTCCATCAAAGATTTTAGTTCTGCAGTGGCAGTGCTTGAACGGGGGGTTCTGCACGGGTCCGTCCTGGGTCCTCTCCTATTCTCTTTATACCTGCTGCAACTTGGTACTATTTTCCGGAAACACAACATACCTTTCAAAGTCAAAGTCAAAGTCAACTTTATTGTCAGATCTGCAATATGTACTGTACAGGACATACACAGGACCGAAATTGCGTTTCTCTCAGTCCCTCGGTGCAACAGTAAACATCTAAACATTGAAACACTGAACATATAATAATAGACATAAGCATAAAATAGTAAAACTAACACTGTCCTGAGTTTTTGCATAGTGGTATAAGAGTATGAAAATTTACACCAACTCTAAAACTAAAACATTAAACATTCAATGAACATAAAATTTACACCAACTCTAAAGCTAAAACATTAAACATTTAATGAACATAATACTGTCCTGAGTTTTTTGCATACTAGTATAAAAAAAGAGTATAAAAAGTATAACTAAAATAAACTAAAGGTTTCTAGTATTGACATTTGCAAAGTGGCAAAGCAGCGTATGAGTTAATGTGCACAGTATATGTATGAGGTAGTAGTTGATGTCATGTTCAGCTTGAAACCATCTGGTTCCCCCTTTGATGTGTTCCCCCCTCGGCTACTACTTCTACTACTTCGATGACTGTCAAATTTACTTCCCCCTAAGACTAAATGGTACATGCTCTATTCAACCTCTGCTCGACTGCCTAGCTGACATCAGGGACTGGATGGCTTTAAATTTCTTAAGTTTCAATGAAAAGAAATCTGAAGTCATGTTGTTCCCTCCCAACGACACAATTACGAACCACTGCATCAACTTTTCTGCTCTAGCCCTGTCTGAAAAACAAAAAGTCACAAATCTGGGAGTGATAATGGACCCTTCCATGAAACTCAACAGCCATGTAAATATGATCGTTAAATCCTGTTTTTTCCAGCTGAGGCGACTGTCTAAGCTGAAGCCCATACAGTCTTCTTCTTCTTCTTCTTCTTTCGGCTTTTCCCTTTTCAGGGGTCGCCACAGCGAGTCATCCTCCTCCACCTCACTCTGTCCTCTGCATCCTCTGTCCTCACTCCAACTACCTCCATGTCCTCTCTAACTGCATCCATATATCTCCTCTTTGGTCTCCCTCTTTGTCTTTTTCCTGGCAGCTGCATTTCTAACATCCTTCTACCAATATACCCACTGTCCCTCCTCTGGACATGTCCAAACCATCTCAGTCTGGCCTCCCTAACTTTATCTCCCAGTTGTTTAACATGTGCTGTACCTCTGATGATCTCATTCCTGATCTTATCCATCCTTGTCACTCCTAAGGAGAACCTCAGCATCTTCATTTCTGCCACTTCCAGTTCTTTCTCCTGTCTTTTTGTCAATGCCACTGTCTCCAGACCATACAACATAGCTGGTCTCACCACTGTCTTGTAAACTTTTCCTTTGACCTTTGCTGACACCTTTTTGTCACAAATCACTCCTGAAACTTTTCTCCATCCACTCCATCCTGCCTGGACTCTCTTTTTCACCTCTTTACCACATTCCCCATTTTCCTGTACAGTGGACCCCAAGTACTTGAAGTCCTGCACCTTTGTGACCTCTGCTCCTTGTAGCCTCACTGTTCCACTGGCCTCCCTCTCATTCACACACATGTACTCTGTCTTACTACGACTGACTTTCATTCCTCTTCTTTCAAGAGCATACCTCCACCTCTCCAAGTTCTCTTCCACTTGTTCCCTGTTCTCACCACAGATCACAATGTCATCTGCAAACATCATAGTCCATGGGGATTCCTGCCTGACCTCATCTGTTAGTCGGTCCATCACCAGAGCAAACAAGAAGGGGCTCAGAGCCGATCCTTGATGCAATCCCACCTCCACCTTGAAGGTATCTGTCACACCCACAGCACATCTCACCACTGTCCTGCTGTCCTCATACATGTCCTGTACCAGTCTAACATACTTTTCTGCCACTCCAGATTTCCTCATGCAATACCACACCTCTTCTCTTGGTACCCTGTCATATGCTTTTTCTAAATCCACAAACACACAATGGAGTTCTTTCTGACCCTCTCTGTACTTCTCTATCAACATCCTCAAAGCAAAGATGGCATCTGTGGTGCTCTTTCTTGGCATGAAACCATACTGCTGCTCACAGATAGTTACATCTTGTCTAAGTCTTGCTTCCACAACTCTCTCCCAGATCTTCATTGTGTGGCTCATCAACTTAATTCCCCTGTAGTTGCTACAACTCTGTACATCACCCTTGTTCTTAAAAATGGGAACCAGCACACTTCTTCTCCATTCCTCAGGCATTTTCTCACCCTCAAATATTCCATTAAATATTTGAGTCAAAAACCTCACTGCCATCTCTCCGAGACATTTCCAAACCTCCACTGGTATGTAGGGTTGGGCATCGTTTGAATTTAAGCGATTCCGGTTCCGATTCTTCGTTTCGATTCCGATTCTTTTCGATTCTCGATTCCGATTCTTTTTGTAGGCAGGGTTAAAAAAGACGGGGTTAAAAAAAGACATGTCAATTCAGTTCAGTTTATTTATAATGTATAGCTCCAAGTCACAACAGAAGTTGTCTCAGGGCACTGAACAGAAACAATCAAATGTAAAAATAATAAGTTAAGAGAAACTTTAATATAAAAATAATGGTAACACAATTTATCTGAGGAGACTACTTTGAGTTTAACTCCATGTTATAAAAAAGCTACAGTAGTTAGCCAGAGTTATTTCAGGACGAAATAATTTGAACTTCTGTTTGGATTTAATGCTATGAACTTTTTCCTTTTTGTTACATTTACTATGAATTTCTCACAGGGCAGATTAGAGCCAACATGGAGGACTCACCAACATATACAGTGTTATTATTATTATACATATAATATTGTCCAGTGTCTGATGCTGCAGTCATGTTACTGAGCTCCCACTGATGGGCTAACCTGGTTCCACCAGCAGCAGCAGGATCCTCAGACAGAACAGCTGGTGGGATGTCCTGGTATCTGCAGCCCTCTCTCCATTTGTTTCTTCATGGACATGGAGCTGTGACATTATGTTGTGCCTCTTCCTCAGCAAAACGCTCCTCCAGTGGAGACTTTCTGGACAGACTGCAGGAAGTTCCTAAACAAACAACAGGTTTATCAGTATTATCAGTAAAAAGAGATTATTAAATCATTTTTAAGACTGAGAATGTGTACAATTATTAGCTCTGTTGTTATTGCCTAACTAACCTATTCAATAATTCTTCAAACTGTGACATTCACTCATAATGGAATGAAAGAGAACATAAACAGAAATTATATAATACTGAAAACTAGAGACATTAAGACATTTTAAAAGACACAGAGAACTTTAAATGGATTAAGAATGTTAATAAGTGTTGGATTTGAGTGCAATGTAAGTGCAATCCATGGCAGGAGTTGAATCCACATCTGAAAAGGGATGCAAGCTTTTCACAACATATTCTGTAACTGTTTTGTGGCATTCTTCATTCAGTTACACTGACGTTTTTACCTTGGACAGTCACTGGTGAACACTGTGAAGCCATTTCAGGTCGTTTGTCTAAGAAAAAAAAACGAGCTAACGTTAGCATCGTGTTTGTATTTGAGCTGACTTACCGCTTTAAGCGGAGTATAACTTGTTAGCTGCCTTAATGTTGGTATGAGATGTAGTTTATAGTTTATTTATTTACCTGATGGAGCCGAAGAGGTAGCGATTAGCGAAAAGTCCGGCGGAGCGTTTTGCAGACGGACCACTCTGCACTTCCGGTCGGATACGAAGCGAAAATAATCCGGTGGAGCGCGTCAAAGACGGGACACTATTTTACTTCTCCACCCTCCTTTGCATGATAGAAAATTATTGCAAGTGCTGCACTGACCTGACTGCTCATTTTTTATTAATTAGTACGCTTTAGATCGCAGATGCACACTTCCGGTGATTCTTCTTCGTTGGTTTTCGGCGGCGGCTACTTCCGGTCGGCTAACTAGCATCGAAAATAGGAATCGCAAATTAATATTTTGAACGATTCCGGGAAAACCGGACAGTTAGTCCCGGTTCCGAACGATTCTCGATTCTCGATGCCCAACCCTACTGGTATGTCATCAGGTCCTACTGCCTTCCCCTTCTTCATTCTTTTCAGAGCTTTCCGGACTTCACCCTCACTAATCTTTCCCACTTCCTGGTCCACAGTTTCTATTACCTCCACTCTTCTTTCTCTTTCATTCTCTTCATTCATTAGCTCCTCAAAGTAATCCTTCCATCTTCCCATCACACACTCCTCACTTGTTAGAACATTCCCATTCCCATCTTTAATAAGCCTAACCTGCTGCACATCCTTTCCAGCCTGATCCCTCTGTCTTGCCAATCTTTATCCAAAAATAACCTGGAGACAGTAGCCTACCGTAATTCACGCATTTATTACATCTACCATACCATACTGCAATTCACTCCTGTTTGGTATCAGTCAGACCACCATTGCACGACTACAACTGGTCCAGAATGCAACAGCCCAATTTTTAACCCGTACACAGGCAAAAGAGAGCACATTACACCAGTCTTGGCCTCCCTGCACTGGCTACCGGTTCATCTTCGAATCCAGTTCAAAATTCTCCTGTATGTCTACAAATCGCTGAACAGTCTCGCCCCCCCCATCTCTCTGATTTGCTACAGCCATATGTCCCACCACGTTCTCTGAGGTCAGCGGACCAGTTGCTCCTCACAGTTCCAGGAACTTAAGTGCAGAGGTGACAGGGCCTTCTCTGTAGCAGGCCCAAGACTTTGGAACGAGTTACCTCTGCTCGTCAGACAGGCCCCCTCCCTCTCGGTTTTCAAATCCCATTTAAAAACCCACTACTATTCATTAGCTTTCAACACCGATGATCTGTGTTTTGAACTTGTACTCTTCACATACATGTTAGTCGTTATATTTATTATCTGCAACGTTTTTATGTCTACTCTGATTTTACTTCAATTTGTATGTTGCTTATGTGTTGGCTGTTTTTTGTCTGTTTGTACAGCGCTTTGGTTGGCCTGGTTGCTGTTTTAAGTGCTCTATAAATAAAATGGTATGGTAAAATAAATATTTAATTACAAAATTAAATATTTATTTCGGAAATTAAATATTTAGCTTGGAAAATAAATATTTAGGTCTGAGCTAAATTCTTAGTTAGAAAATTAAATACTTAGTTTAGGAATTAAATGTTTGGCTTTGAAATTAAATATTTAGTTTTGAAAATAAATATTTAGCTTGGAAATTAAATATGTAATTCACACAAATATTTAGTTCACTAACTAAATATTTAACTTGCAAGTTAAACATTTAGTTTGTAAATTAAACATTGAGCTTGGACATAAACATTTAGTTGGTAAACTAATATTTTGATGCAAATTAAATATGTAGTTTGGAATTATGACATTTATAAATGTTTGAATAATATGATGAAAATATGACTTTGAAAAACAAAACTTTTTTTCTTATGAAAGGCATAAACCAAAATATTGCTGTGAATTTTTGACTGTAACTTTACAAACAGCACCCCATACATACATATCAGCTTTTTTATTTATTTAGGGCTTGTTACTGCAACACAAAGAGGTGATGCTCTTATCAGCCAACATGTCCGCCTGCAATACAAAATAAACCCCCTGGACTCCAACACTTGCTGCATTTCTGACCACGAGGAGCCATGTGGTAAAGTGATTGTATTTAGTGTATTTTTTGGGCATGGAGTGTAGTAGTGCATGTGTGGAGCCTCACATCCACTGAAACAGTTCTTAAGAAATCTTGCCAGTTTTATGGCTGAAAACACTCTTTTGTTTGTTTCTTTTTTAACTCCTGGATAAGAGCTTTATATTTACCACATGCTGCTTTTGTGATGTACTCCTGCGTAACTGGATGTTTAATCTTCACAACAACAAAAAAGTTTAGGAGCTGCGTGATCACAACCACGTTACTGTAAAAGCACTGGCATTTTCATTTCGTATCTTGCACGTTTACAAACAAAAAGATTTGTCTTTTAAATTAATTTTAAGCAGCAGCAGAAACCGTAGTGATGTGAAATGCTTTGGGTGTATTTGCATTCAAGACTGCTGCATCAGTTTGCTTTTTAGAATATTTACTGACTGCACAAAAAAAATGACTGTACCCAACAGAAAGTTCCTAAAATATATTTGCTCGTATTTTGACTTTCAATGTGAAATTACTTACATGGAAGAGAATATGGTCGTTTTTGCACTAACTCCTTTTTGCAATGTCTGCTAAGGAGCTCAAAGTCTTCTGAAATCACACGAACGCTTGTTTGTACAAGAACATTTGATGCAACAACAACAACAAAAAAGATTAAAAAATAAGCATCATTACTATTAAACAAATTAAAGCCTTTAAAGTATGAAATTCTACTGAAAATTTGAAATAAATCTATATTTATATGTGAAAATTGTGCTTGTGTTGACCTCTAGTGGACAATCATCCAAACTGTGTTTTTTGCTTTGTTTTTACCATAAACACCCTCAAATGCAAAATACTCAACAACAAACATGTTTATTACAAACATCATCCATAGATTTGAACAATTTCACATTGTTTGAACAGTTTAAACATTAAAAATTAACTCTAAACCACCAGGTACACACTGATCTGCTCATTAACTATTATGTTAATACTCTTTATAGGAATAGAATACTAACTGAAACACAATAAGATGTCTCGGAAACACCACAAAAACAGAGCAACATTTCAGTCTATTTTATCTGAAAAATGTTTTTAAGAGTTGAATGTTTTATAAAGAATCATGCAATGTTTTGCATTCAGATCTTTACTAATTACTGTATAAATAAAGTACAGCTAAGACAGACAGGAATGTCAGGTATTGTTGCAAGTATATGGCTGCCAACGAAAAATAATTTACAGGTCACAAGATCATTTGCATAAACATATGAGAGGATATTACTAGACAAAATATCAAAATCCTTCAAATTCTTGCTGCAAACATGGTAAGAAATGAGCAAAGTTTGATTTGATGGAAATACTTTTAGGACGAAAATTGTGAGTACCATGTTTGCAAATTATTGTTTTTAAATACTGTACTAGGTTCTAACCACTGAATAAGTTTGACCCGCACAAAAACAGTACACAATTGTTTCAGCCTGGACAAAAAAATAAAAATACAACAACAACCATGATGAGGGTATCTGCTTGGATGCTTCTTGATGTCATTTCAAACGAAGCTTTAGAACAGATGGTATTTGGAGGAATAACCCGCCCGATGTGGCCTTGCCATCACAGCGCCACGGCGACAGCAAACGCACTGACCACACAGTACATGGTCCGGTTCTCCCACCTGACCGTGCAACTTCCTGAAATACAAAAATCAAAACAGGTTTTCATTACATGTGCACAGTGAAAATATCTACAAATTAAAGAGCCCGCAGGAAAAGACGTCAAGTGATAGTTGGAATTCAACAAACTACTTCTGCTGGGGTGAAAAGACAAATAAATAAACAAATAAATAAGCTGTTACCTATTTTATTACCTAATTGGAAATATATTTTAGAAAATAAAATAACTGGAAGGCATTTTGGCAGAAAAGCCCAGCAAATCCAAGTAACTTATGCCCCTTTTCCATTAGTACCAGTACAGCACGACTTGACTCAGCACGGTTCCAAGGCTTTTCCAGGATTAGTAACGGTACGTAGAACCGGTCCTGATTTTCAGAACCCATGGCTCTGTGGTTCCAACCGGGCCGAGCAGGTACCAAAACGTGACGTCAGAACACTGTCAGTCACTGATTGGTTGGGGCGGAGTCACTGGATCTTTTCAGAAACTTTTCAGAACACCGATCCACCATTTACAATTCCTCTGAACTCTGAGAAGTTGCTGGATCTATTGTAAAGATTTAAAAACAATGACAACACTGTGGTCTAATGCCGACTCGGGGCTCTGGGCCCCAGCTTTGCGTGCTCTGCGGACTTCGAGCTCCGCTGGTCACCGCGGAGGATCATATGAGCTGCTGACTCGCAGAAGGCCGTAGTCCGAACCCTGGCCTTGCGTGCTCATGAAGGCCGAACCCCTGTCTGTTTGCACGGAGGGTGGAAACGATTTAAAAAAACATTTTATGTAATTTTTCTTTTCTTTTTTATCAGTGAAGATTGAAGAAAATTAATAAACGGTGCCGGCTTTATCATGAAATCCTGTTTTCACTTTAATGACTATTAAATAATCTGTTAATTAAAGTTAACTCAGCAAATTATTGGATCTCAGGAATATTTCCCTCAAACATGTTTAAAGAAGAGATATAGCCTTTAGTTCAACTTTATTCTAAACCACAGATGTACAAATGAACACAAAACAAGAACTTTAAAGCCAAGATAAAAATAATAAATTTTAAAAAATCTGTAAACAAGAAACAAAACCACACATCTAAATTGAACACAAAACAAGAACTTTAAAGCCAAGCTAAAAATAATAAATTTAAAAAAATCTGTAAACAAGAAACAAAACCACACATCTAAATTGAACAATAAATGTAGACACGAGCGCAAATAAATCAAATGATGAAGAAAAACTATAAAATTATAAATATATATGTTTTTTTAGAATCTGCTTCATGAGAGATTTAATGGTGAAATAAAGTTCATTAGAAGTTCATTAGCAGGATTTGTATGTATGTATATACAGTATATATATACAGTATATATATATATATATATATATATATATATA
>JBBPBX010030120.1:12280-33397 GCA_038048925.1 Garcialebias charrua
TATATATATACATACAATGGATTTTAGTAATTGTATTTCAATGCAGTTTTTCCACGTCATGCTACTTGTAGCATTAAATCAGAATGCACAAAATATAAACAGCTGCCTTACATTTAACTATTTATTATTTAGCTCAATTAATGCAATATGCTGTAAAGAAGACATGCTTTGTTATTAAAAATATAAGTCATTTTGAGACACAGTAGATTGACTTTTTCAATATTATAATTATAATACTGTATATTGTATCAGTTTAGGTAACTGCCACACTAAGTGACAAAAGTAAAACATGTCCCGGTTGTTAAAATAATAAAAATTATAACTCATGACTGAACCACACCCTCTGGTTTATCCTCTGCTAGCTAGCTGTGCTAAAAGCTAACGGTGAGCTAACAGGACAAGCTAACAGCTAACTAGCGGAACAAATGCAGATTTAAACTGTTCACACAGGTGCTTCCTATTCTCGAACATAACAAAAAAGACTTTACATCATCCCCAGTGTTGTACTCTTCCATGATGACAACCACCGGTAAGACCGACTGTACTCTTTGTAAATACGCCGGTGTCTGCTGTTATTATTCCTGTTTAAAGTTCAGAGTCAAGGAGAAAAGACGGCCCCACTCAGCCTCAAACAGCTTCCAATTTCCTGCACTGCCACCGGGTGGTCACCATACGATACTACAACAAGCCACGCGGACAAAGCCTCAAGAACTCACATTTATGACCATAAATAACATTGGTTTCGGGATTTTTTTTTTTTAAATATAATTTTGTTAATTTTTGTTATAAACAAACTGTAATTAAAATCAGTAAGCCTGAACTGTCTTCTACAGGTTGCTGTTGAATCTTTATGGATCAGCGCCCTGCATCAGAAATCTTTATATATGTATACAGTATGTATATATATTTTTTAAATTCATTTCAGATGTAAAATAGAAAACATGTTTACATACTACATGAAAAACAAAACATAAAATGAAAGGTAGCAGAAGAAGAAAAAAATCTTACCATATCTTTCATTCAATCTTTATTTAGTCTTCTTATTGAGCCTCGTGGGCTCATTTACGAAAGCGACCTGCTAAAACTAAAGAACGATGAACAGCAATAGTAGAATTTCCTTAAACAATGAACAATAGAAAAACAAAAGAGAGAAAAACAAAAGAGAGAAATACATAGTTTTTTTTTAACAAAGTATCAAAAAACTAGCAAAACATTATAAGGTAGATGTATAAAATCAAAGACAGGAACATATCTGCATTGGTTTTTGCCAGGATTCCAACAGATTCTTAAAACCATTTAGAGAGTCAAGGTCGAGAGCTTCAGATCTTTTTGTAAGATATTCCATGAAGCAGGAGCAGAGTAGGAGAAGGCCCTTTTTCCAAGTTCAGTCCTCACTGACGGAACACTGCAGGTAATCATGTCCTGAGAGCGCACACTGTAGCTGCACTCACGTAAAGACATGTAGGAGGAGATGTATGAGGGCAGCAGACCAAGAAGTGATTTAAAGATGAAAATGTACCAGTGGAAGAGTCTGCGTGAGGTTAATGATGTCCAGTTAACCAGTGAATACAGGGTGCAGTGGTGGGTACGATAATCACAACCAGTTATGAATCTTAGTGCACCATGATAGACAACATCCAACATCCGCAGGGTGCTTGTAGGAGCATTCATGTAGAGAATGTCACCGTAATCAATGGAGGGAAGGAAAGTCACAGATACAAGGCGTTTCCTAACATTCAGTGTTAGACATGATCTGTTTCTGAAAAAGAAACCCAGTTTAACTTTCAGTTTCTTCACTAGGTTTTCCACGTGGAGTTTAAAAGAGAGATGTGAATCGACCAGGATACCCAGATATTTATAGGAATCAACAAACTCAATAGGGACACCATTTGAGGATAAAATCAGAGGAAGATCTGCTGGAACCGACTTCCTACTTGAAAAAAACATCCCTTTTGTTTTATCAGCAAAAGGGATGTTTTTTCAAGTGGTAGTATATCTGCCCCTTCTTTAAAACAAATCAATTCAAACAATCAATTCAAACAATAATCATCTATAAATAACATAATGAAATGAACAACTCATCACAATTTTCCGTTGCTAGTACATTTCATATTAAACTAATTTATATGCATATTTTCAAGGTGAGCTTGTGATCGGAAGATCGCCGGTTCAAGCCCGGTACCATCAAAAATGTGGGTGGGATAAGTGAAGCGGTCACACCTGTCTCCACCCTCATCTGCCCCACTCTGGGCCCTTGAGCAAGGCCCTTAACCCCCACCATCTGCTCCCCCGGGAACCCTAGATATCAGCTCTCTGCTCCACACAGAGGGCTGTGGTAGCTCGGTGGTCTGTGGTTGTGTCAGGAAGGGCATCCGGCGTAAAAAACAATTGCCAAGTCTTCGTGCGACTAGTTCGCTGTGGTGACCCCTGACGAAGGGAGAAGCCGAAAGAAGAAAAAAAAAATATGTATCTTTTCAACAATTTAGTCTTAATCATTTTCTTAAGGCATTGGCTTTACTTTTTTAACATCGTTTTCCAAACTATTCCGCAGACCTATTCCCTGTATTAAGGTAGACCGACCCTTTAAACTTCAGTAATTTCAGTTGATAAAATAATATATTTGATGGATGACAGTAATGCTTTCTTGTGATAATTCTTATAGCTCTTTGTTATAGTTTTACCCGCTTTTCCCCAAACATCAACACAATAAATTAAATGTGGAACTATAATTGTATTATACAGCAAATACAAGGCTTTATCATTCAATAAGTCCTTAACTTTTTACAGTACTGCATCTAGATACAGTATCTTAATTTTTACAGAATTTATGTGCTGTTTCCATGACAGTTTATCATCAATAATTACACCCAAAAACTTCACCTCACGTACACTACATACACCATCAATTTTGAAAGGAACATCAACAGTTTTCTTTTTAGTACTAAATATCATATACAGTAATTAGTTTTATCAAGGTTTAATGATAACTTGTTTAATTTAAACCAAGTTTCTATTTTGAGAAACTCCATCTTCATCAACCCAAACATCTGTTCCAAGTCTTTACCCAAATAAAAGAAAGTGGTGTTATCAGCCAAAAGAACAAATTTAAGGATTTTGGACACCTCCACTAAATCATTTACATATAAAATAAACAACTTTGGCCCATGTACAGAGCCTTGTGGTACTCCACATGGAACACTGCAGAGGCTAGATCTTACACCATCTATTTTTACAAACTGTTTTCTGTCTTTCAAATAACTACATATCCACTGCAAAACTGGTCCTCTAATACCATATTTTTTTCATTTATCAAGTAGAATGGTGTGGTCAATTGTGCCAAATGCTTTTTTTAAATCAATAAATATACTTATACAATGTTGTTTTTTGATCGACAGCTGTGATAATTTGTTCCATCAACTCCATGAGAGCCTTGGATGTTGATTATTTGATCTGAACCCATACTGACTGTTACTTAAAATATTATGTTTATCAATAAAAAGGTCTAATCTGGTCACAAATAATTTTTCTAGAATTTTTGAGAATTGTGGCAACAAAGATATAGGTATGTACTTGTTAAATCACATTTATCACCATTTTTAAAAAGAGGAACTACCTTAGCTATTTTCATTCTGTCTGGGAATATTCCTGATGAAAATGACAAATTACATATACTATATATGTAAATGGCTCAATAACATGACTTATTATTTGTTTTACAACCATCATATCCATGTCTTCACAGTATTTTGATCTTTAATCAGTTAATTTACCTTCATTATTTCTTCTTTGTCAGTTCCATTTGGAAAAATACTGTTTACACAACCATTAATTAAATAACTCACATTTTTATCCACTATATTGTAGCTGCAAGGTTTGATCCAACATTCACAAAATAATTATTAAATCCATTTACGATTTCATTCTCATCATGGATTTCCTCATTATTTTCCACAAAATATTGTGAAAGACCCGTTCTAACCTTATGCTTATTCAGAACATTGTATACTTGCCATGTTGCCCTCATATCACCACTACTTTTATGTAATAATGCACTATAATATTCCATCTTGTGTTTTCTTATGATCCCGACTAATTTGTTTTTGTACTTTTTATATTTATTTTCTTACTCTTGTGTTCGGGATTTCAAGAAACATAAATACAGATGGTTTTTTTTAACATGCATTTCTCAATCCTTTGTTGATCAACAGTATTTTCTTTATATCATTTTTTTGCACACAATTTTTTTTATACAAAACTTCTAGAATGTTCCTAAACTCATCATACTATGATGTGTTCACATCATCTACATAAACATCTTCCCAATTTTGTTTATCTAAGGCCCTGTTTACACAGACACTGTGTGGGGGAAACGGATGTTTTGGGTATGTTAATTAGGTGAAAAGTTTTGCGTTGACACTGTCGAATTCTGTGGATACGACTCTCTCCCCCTCCACCCCCCGTCCTCATGATTTCACTGTAGTTACCATGCTGGGCCTTTAGATGGCGCTGTGATTTTTGGAACCTTCACTACTGCGCATGCGTGCAGCCTGAGGTAAACAGCAGCCGAGAGCCTGCTTCGTCTGTTTTCCTCTCTGGCTAAAATCAGCTAACTACAAGTTGTTGTCAACAAGTTAACAACAAGTTAAAGCTGGATTTTGGATAAGAGTCAACAGATTTGAGTCAGTGGGACCCGCTTCATCTAACAAGCTGCACACCAGACGCTGAGACTGTGGACCAGAACCGCTGAGTGGACTGTGGACCAGAACCAGACTTTATGTTTATGTTTATGTTTGTTTATGTTTATTAAATTTGTTCATTTTTTTTACAAAAGTAACAATACAAGACAATCTCATAAATGATAGTGTACAAAATGTAAAAAAATGAAAGGTAGCAGAAAGAAGAATAAATCTTATTATATCTGCCCCTTACTTCCAACAATCAGATTAAACAACGATAATCAACCATGTAAACAAAAATAATCTTCAACCAACTTTTTTCAACAATCAAATTAAACAATAATAATCTTCAACCAACAGTACAAAATGACTAACTTTTTCTAGTTTTCTAACTAATACAATACACATTACGCTATTTCATATATTTTTTAACACATTTGTTTTGATCATTTTTTTAAATGTAAACATTGACTTGGCATTTTTAACTACATTCTCCAAGCCATTCCATAATCTAATTCCCTGGATTGAGGTAGAACGTCCCTTCAAACTGGTTCTGAATTGTGGTTTTACAAACAACTCTGTTCCCTTAAGATTATAACAACTTTGTCTTTTAACAAAGTGCATTTGGATATTTAAAGGTAATGCATTATTTTGAGCTCTATACATAACTGATAAAATATTATAGTCTACCAAATCATGGAACTTCAATAACTTTAGTTGATAAAATAATGTACTTGATGGATGACGGTAATGCTTTCTAGTGATAATTCTTACAGCTCTTTTCTGTAATACAAAAATAGGTTTTGTGATTGTTTTACACGCATTCCCCCAAACATCAATACAATAGATTAAGTGTGGAACAATGATTGTGTTATACAACAAATACAGAGCTTTATCATTCAATAGGTCTCTGACTTTGTACAGTACTGCTATCGATTTAGCTATTTTTATTCTTACAGAATTTATGTGTTGTTTCCATGTCAGTTTGTCATCAATGATAACACCCAAAAACTTCACCTCATTCACTCTACAAATCTCAACATCCTCAATTTTGAGTGGAACATCAACAGTTTTCTTTTTATTACCGAATATCATGTAATTAGTTTTTTCTAGATTTAATGATAATTTATTTATTTTAAACCAAGTTTGTATCTTGACAAATTCTGTCTTTATCAATTCCAACATTTGTTCTATATCTTCACCTAAACAGAAAAAAGTGGTATCATCAGCAAAAAGTACACATTTAAGGAGTCCTGACACATTTACCAAGTCATTCACATATAAAATAAAAAGCTTTGGTCCAAGTACAGAGCCTTGGGGAACTCCACATGTGATATTACAGAGGTCAGATCTTACATCATTTATTTGTACAAATTGTTTCCTGTCTTTTAAGTAGCTAGATACCCACTGTAATGCTGGTCCTCTAATACCATATTTGTTCAGCTTTTCTAGGAGAATGGTGTGATCAATAGTATCGAAAGCTTTTTTTAAATCAACAAAAATACTGATACAATATTGTTTTTGATCGACAGCAGTAGTTATTTGTTCCATTAATTCCATGAGAGCCATTGATGTAGAGTTTTTTGATCTAAACCCATATTGACTGTTGCTTAGAATATTTTGTTTATCTATAAATTGGTCTAGTCTGTTTACAAATAGTTTTTCAAGAATTTTTGAAAACTGTGGTAACAAGGATATAGGTCTATAATTGTTGAATACACTTTTATCACCATTTTTAAAGAGAGGAACGACCTTAGCTACTTTCATATTATCTGGAAATATTCCTGTTGAAAAAGATAAGTTACATATGTATGTGAACGGCTCAATAACATGGCTCATTATGTCCTTCACAAACATCATATCCATGTCTACCCAGTCTTTCGATCTCTTGTCTGTAAGATGTTTTACTACATTCATTATTTCCTCTTTGTTTGTTCCATTTAGAAAAATACTATTTGCACAACCTGTAATTGAGTGGATTACATTTTTATCTACTTTTGGTATCTTAGCTGCAAGGCTTGATCCAACATTCACAAAATATTGATTAAATCCATTTACAATTTCATTTTCATCATGAATTTCATTGTTGCCTTTTACAAAATGTTTTGAAATACTAGTTTTTGCTTTATGATTCTTCAGGACACTATTCATTACTCGCCATGTTGCTTTCATATCACCATTACTTTTATCTAATAATTTGCTATAATATTCTTTCTTATGTTTCCTTATAATCCCTACTAATTTATTTTTATACTTTTTATATTTTTCTTCAGCGCTCTGACTTCGCAATTTCAAGAAACATGAATACAAATAATTCTTTTTTTTACAAGCATTTCTCAACCCTTTTGTCATCCATGGTTGATCAATCGTATTTCTCTTTGTGTAATTTGTTTGCACACAATTCTTTTCATACAGAGCTTCCAAGATATTCATAAACTCATCATATGCTCTGTTCGCATCATCAACATACACATCATTCCAGTCTTGTTTATCTAGATCCTCTTTCAATTTTTCCAAAACTTTTTTTGACGTGTTTATGATCTTTTTCTTCATTGTGACTGCTTTTGTGATGCTTTGGACTTTACTCCGTGATAAACAGCTGACTTACTGCAGGTAAATCAACGTTCTTAATATAATGTTTGCTTGTGTTTACTTTGATCACACAACAACTGAGTTTTTATTTATTTATTTATTTCTGCCAGGTGGAGAAGCTGTCGTTGACAGGCTGATGGTTCTGAGATTCTGATGGGTCCAGATGAACACACAGCAAGAGTCCAGTTCATTAACGTAGTTACAGTTCGGTTCACGTGTTTTAATAGTGTGTTCAGTTTAATTCTCAGTGTTTGTGTTTAAACTTTGTGGTGCTGAATAAATAAATAAATAAAAAATAAACCTGGTGTCTTCATTTTCACAGCACGTTACGCACTGTTTAAAAAATGTAACGAGTCCAGATAGATACTGTAGTTCAGATAAATTTACATCTCCCACGCCAACATAAATACTGTTTATTATTGTTAAACTGTTATATTTTGCAGCGTGACACGTGAAATGTCAGACTGTCCGCGCGTGCGGGCTGCGCGCATGTGTTCAAACAAAAGCTCCACGGGAGATGTTTACATTATCAGCGGGGGGTCAGCGAAAAACTTCCACCTTGAGAGCAGGGTCAGAAAAGTATCGGAGTCATCGAGGGGGGCCAGCAGCGTCGTGTAGGCGATAAGCAAAGTCGCAAAGAGAAAGTAGCGGTTACACTCAAAATACGCGCCGTGTAAACTGGCCCTAAGTCATCTTTAAATTTATCTAATGCTTTTTTGGATGTGTTTATTATTTTATTCTTTCTTATAATTATATAATAAGTATAATAATAATATAATAAGTAGGAAGTCGGTCCCAGCAGTTCTTCCTCTGATTTTATCCTCAAATTGTGTCCCTATTGAGTTTGTTGATTCCTATAAATATTTGGGTATCCTGGTCGATTCACATCTCTCTTTTAAACTCCACGTGGAAAACCTAGTGAAGAAACTGAAAGTTAAACTGGGTTTCTTTTTCAGAAACAGATCATGTCTAACACTGAATGCTAGGATACGCCTTGTATCTGTGACTTTCCTTCCCTCCATTGATTACGGTGACATTCTCTACATGAATGCTCCTACAAGCACCCTGCGGATGTTGGATGTTGTCTATCATGGTGCACTAAGATTCATAACTGGCTGTGATTATCGTACCCACCACTGCACCCTGTATTCACTGGTTAACTGGACATCATTAACTTCACACAGACTCTTCCACTGGTACATTTTCATCTTTAAATCACTTCTTGGTCTGCTGCCCTCATACATCTCCTCCTACATGTCTCTGCGTGAGTGCAGCTACAGCGTGCGCTCTCAGGACATGATTACCTGCAGTGTTCCATCAGTGAGGACTGAACTTGGAAAAAGGGCCTTCTCCTACTCCGCTCCTGCTTCATGGAATATCTTACAAAAAGATCTGAAGCTCTCGACCTTGACTTCTCTAAATGGTTTTCAGAATCTGTTGGAATCCTGGCAAAAACCAATGCAGATATGTTCCTGTCTTTGATTTTATACATCTACCTTATAATGTTTTGCTAGTTTTTTGATACTTTCTTAAAAAATAATAATAATAATAACCTACGTATTTCTCTCTTTTGTTTTTCTATTGTTTATTGTTTATGGTTTAATTGTTTCTACCATTGCTGTTCATCATTCTTTAGTTTTAGCAGGTCACTTTCGTAAATGAGCCCACGAGGCTCAATAAGATTTACCTGACTAAATAAAGGTTGAATGAATGAATAATTGTTTTTGTAATAATTTCATCATTTGTGTAAATTGTGAAAATTGGTAAATTATCACTTAAATCAGTCATCAAAATACCACCCATCACATCACCATCTGTGATATTTGTAAAAAATTATCAGTTATTGTAGCACTATGAGTTGTGATTCGTGTTGGGTTTGATATCAACGGATAAAAACTCAAACTACACATGAATCCATAAATGTACATGTTTTTTGAATCAGTTTTATTCCCCAGGTCAATATTAAAGTCTCCACACAAAAAAACTTTTTTACTCTTTACTAGTAACTCCATGATTTTATCAGTGAATATTTCTATCTTTGATCCTGGTGATCAATATACACAACTTATTATTATGTTTTTGTCATTCTTATTTATTATTTCTATTGTTATCATTTACATTATATTGTCAACAATTATAGACATTTCACTGAACAATCTACACTTTGTTTCACTATTTTTTTTCCATTTATAGATGGCCTCCCTTCACACCTTATAGCCATCCTCTCACTCCAATATGTATTTTTTCCCCCCATTTATAGATGGCCTCCCTTCACACCTTATAGCCATCCTCTCACTCCAATATGTTTTTTTTTTTTTATAGAGAGAAAGAAAGAGAAAGAGAAAGTAAGACAACAAAACAACAATTATCCACAAAAAGAGCACAAGGCAAACACACCAAACCTCCGTACACAATCCTGCAAAGCACATGACAGAACACAGCAACGAAACATACAAACATAAAGACTAATAATATTCATGACCTTGCAGTAGAATTCTATAAATACACATACCCATACCTACAAATATATATACAGTATACATACATATACATACATATTCATTCATATTCATTCATTCATTCAACCTTTATTTATACAGGCTAGCCTCGTTGAGTCACGGGGACTCATTTACAAGAGGGACCTGTCTCACTCACACCAAACAACCATCCACTCTCACACTCACACCTAGGGTCAATTTAGAGTCACCAATCAGCCTAACAAGCATGTTTTTTGGTCTGTGGGAGGAAACCGGAGTACCCGGAGGAAACCCACGCATGCACGGGGAGAACATGCAAACTCCACCCAGAAAGGCCCCGGACCGGGATTTGAACCGGCAACCTTCTCGCTGAGAGGCAGCAGCTCTACCAGTTGTGCCACCATGCTGCCCAATATACCCATCTACATATCTGCATATATCTACATATACATCCCTGCATCCAATTGTGTGTGGTTGTGAGCATGCAATTCATTCATATACCCATCTACATATCTGCATATATCTACATATACATCCCTGCATCCAATTGTGTGTGGTTGTGAGCATGCATAAGTGAGTAAGGTTCCTCCAATAGAACATTTAGCAGCGACTGTGAAGCATCAGAGATCCGTCCCCCCAAAGCCCGAGACAGACGAAGGGGCGATCAAAGCCCAAGACCCCAGGAAGGACCCCGAGCCCAGAGTCCCCAGGACCACCCGAACAGGACGAGCCACTCGTCCACTCCCCAGATCCGACCAAGGGGAAGAACCGGACGAACCCCACCAGCGACCACACACAATGACCCCCCGGGGTCAACCGCGACAAATACACAGGCCCCCGCCGGAGCCCGCTGCACCGACGTAGCCCCAGGGCCGGTCACCGAGGCTCGGGCACCGGGGACGCCCATCCCTCAGGCCCAGACCCGACAGGACCAGAGGACCCGAGCCCCACCAGGCAGCCACCAGGCCGAGCCGACAAGCGCCCAAGCGCCCAGCCCCAGATGTGAGGGCCCCAAGCACGCCCGCAGGCAGAGGAACACCCACCAGGGGGCCACGTGGCAGGAGCGCGACACTAGGTAGCCTCAGAAGTATCAGAGAGGGGGCAGTCCAAATCCCAACCTGACACTTAAACATTCATACACAGACACACTCATTCACACCCACCCTCATCCTCACCCTCAGTCACAGAAAGACAAACAATAACGACACGCTCCATTCATAATCCCGATGCACACTCTATACCCCCTAGGTCCAAGACATGTACCTGCCCCCTACATGGGGCAGCCCACATCCAAACCCAGGAGGTAGGCCCATTCATTCTGGGGTGGAGAGTAGTAGACATCCAAGATCCGGCCCACCCCGCGCCCTGCCGACAGGACAGGACACCCGAGCCCAAGCAGCCCCAGGGGGAGCGCACTGCCAGCCCCGCCCACGGCGAACCCGCAGGCCCCGAACCCCCCCACACCCCAGCACAACCCCTGACGGCCCACCCCCAGAATGTCCGCCAGGCAACCAGGGGGGTAAGAGAAAAATAAATAAATAATATATATATATATATATATATATATATATATATATATATATATATAAATACATAAATAAATAAAATTGAAATTAACAAATCAAGACCCCGACACACACACCCCCGTCCCCAAATGTACTGTTGTTGAGTGTTGTTGTAAAATGTACTTAAAAGAGAAAGAGAAGGATCAAAGGCTAGCAACTTTGTTTCACTATTGACAAACAGAGCCACTCCGCCACCTTTTTTATTTTTCCTATTCATGTGATATAATTCATACCCTTCAAAATAAGCATTATTTATGTTTCCATCATTTAGCCATGTCTCAGACAGACAGACTATTGTAAAAGTTTTGTTTATTTTTTTAAGTATTCTGATATCTTAGCTATATTTGCATTAATGCTTCTACTATTTAAAGGATTTTTTGTTGTTGTTGTTTTCACTTCATTTTCACTTTTCATTTTGTTGTTGGATGTAACTGGGACCCTGTGTACATAATCTCATTTCATTACATGTACTACATGCGGTGCAAATGACAATAAAGACTCTCTGACTCTGACTCTGAATTAGAGAGCTCCATTTGCCATATTGATTTTGTTGAACTGCTCTTCATTATAATATTCATTATCTTTTACTACTGGAAAAAGATTTCTATCAATGACATCTTCTACATTGTATATTTTGAACTCTGATTCTTCATACTACATCATCATGATTCAATGTATTTGTTCATCAGACTGTTTATTTTGTCGATTTTTTGTACAAGATATTTCATGATATATTATTTGTCATCTCTTAAGCTCATCTCAATCTTTCCAAATCCTTTAACTATTTTATTATTTTAGCTTGTGATCTTTCCTGTACTTTAATCCAGATTTTTCCGTTTCTTGTCCATGTTGATAGTATTTTGTTTTGTTTTTTAAACAACCTTGCCTCACATGCAATATTGCCGTTTTTTTAGTTAAAGCTGCTGTGTGTAACCTTTCTAAAAATATATTTTTAACATATTTCTTCACTCTCTCACTATCTCCTGACAGACTGATGTTAGACAGGTAATCTCTGAAAAAACTATAGTCCTCTGGCTTCTCCCAGTGGTACTACAAGCATTTCTAAAAACCCACAGTGACCCGCCGTTAAACAGCCAATAAAAACAGAGTTTTTAACCAGCCAATAAAAACAGAGTTTGGTTCATGAACGAGCTTCTCACGCCCATCCCCCGCCCATCCCCCGCCTGTCCCAACCCCGCCTGGCCAGTCACAAGACAGGCCATGATGTGGAGGAGGAGCTAAGGAGGGTGAGTTGCAGGTCAGCCAGAGCAAGGGGGAGGGACCAGAAAGGTGTCTCTGTTCAAAATTTTTCTAAGTCCAACGTTTTCCAGAAACTACATACTGCAGCTTTAAATGTCCATTTATCTAAACTTTTGTTCCCTTCAGTTCCCTTATCAGTCAGTACACTCAGTGCAACAAATTGACTATGGGAATTGCGCCGCGGCGCGGTTCACCTGAAGTAATACAATCACGCCTTTTCTAAAGGCAGGTGGGCGTCAGCAATGAGACCCCGCCCTCTTTGCATAAAAGGGGCTGACGCCCCACCTTCATTCTCTTTTGCCCTTCACCTCGCTTCACACCTGAACTTCGCAGGACTCTCTGTGACCAGATCGCTCGACTGGAGGTGAGCTTGCTCCCTGCCCTGAGCGTTACAGAGAATTTTCCTGTGAGCACTTGGGTTAGCGAATGCTAACCCAGTGTCGTCGGCTTAACTTTCGAGGTTTTTTCTTCTGCTCTTTTCGTAGCTCAGCTCGAGATGCTAAACTATGCCACGCTACCCATGTAGCTAACGGCTGCGGCTAGCTACTGAGAGCAGCTCGACGTGAGGACGTCTTCGCTACGGTTAGCGGTCGGCTAACTGGCTACAACTCGACGTCTCTTCTCAGCCATGGCTCCGGAGAAGAGCAAGAGGAAGTCGAAGAACTCCAACAAGAACAGCAGGCCAGCGAGCCCCGGCTCCCGAGCCTGCCCCAGCGGATGTGTTTATTCCCCCTCAGCAACGGGCACCCACGAGGCCTGTCCCATCTACTTAGGGATGCTACATGCTAAAACGGCTTTGGACTCCCCTGAATCCTGCCCTCACTGCAACCAGCTACGTGAGGCCGAGAGACGGAGACGCATGGACTTTGTGGTCAAAGCCATGGGTGGCTCTACCACGGTGTAGGAACCGCTCCTCGACGAAGCGCTCACTCCCACAGAGGAGCTCGAGGCTGTTGACTTGGAGGACAACAGTCAAGCCAACTGGGGAGGAAACATGGACATGGTGGCCCCCCTGGGGGACTCCACCATTGAGTTCGACACGAGGGACTCGTTACGAGCAGATGAGCTCTCGCTAACAGCCTCGGGCGAGCTAACTGACGACGAAGCTGACAACGAGGATGAAGGAGAAGACGAGGACTTCTCCCAGATCTCCGCGGCAGGTCAACCAGAGACGGATGTTTCTGTCCCCGCTCTGTTCGAGCTGTGTCGCAGAGCAACGAACACGTTGCGGATAACTTGGCCAGAACCCCCACCTCAACAACAGGTAATGAGGTTGGCGGAGAATTTCTTCTTCGCCAAGCAACAGTCGGCCACGAGGCACAGGATGCCTATTTTTCCAGACTTCCAGACAGAGCTGACTCGCACCTGGGCTGAACCCAGGGCTCCACCGACTTTGCCTCTCTCCTAGTTCCTGGACGTTGCCAAAATGGAGGCAGCTGGCATGGCCAACTTTCCCCAGATGGAGGATACGTTGGCGGTACATTTAGCCCCCAGAACTTCGGGCTCCAAACCAACTCTGCCTAGCAAGGCCTGTCAGGTGTCGGCCTCCCAGCTCGAAAAATGTTACCGAGCACAAGGCCTTGTGGTCGGCGCCATGAACGCTTCAGCCATGATGCAGGCTTACTTGGCGGAAAAACTCCAGGAGCTCCAGCAGATTTCCAGCAAAAAGAAGGCGGCCAACATTTTGGAGGAGGCCCGCAAGGCAACAGACTTTGCTCTTCGCCTCATGGGTACAGCCGCCATCGCTCAGGGGAGAAGCATGGCTGAGATTGTCATCGCTCAGCGTCATTTGTGGCTAACGCTGACAGACCTGCCAGAGGCCCAACAGAACTCGTTCCTCCATCATCCCATTGAGCCCACGGGGCTCTTCGGCGGTGCTATCGAAAGGATTCAGAGCAAGCTGGAACAGAGAAGGAAACAGGCCAAGGCCTTGCGTGAGGGGATGCCCAGAAAGCTTTTCATGCAACCCAGAGACGCTAGCGGACACAGGGCCGCACAACCTCGCCACCACTCTGCCACACGCCGCCCCCCACAGAAACAACCGGCGCTCGACGGAGAACAGCGGCCAAAGCCCACCGCAAAGCCGCCCCAGGCTGGCCAGGGCTGGGGAAGGCACAGATTAGTCCCACGACAGGCAGGCCCACCGAGGTCTTCCTCAGCGAACAGGGACCGAAAGCAGAAGTAGGCCTGATGTAGAGCCGCCTCGCTATTTTTTAGGTGCTCCCACTCACGTGGAAAAAGGGGAGACCAAACTTTTAAAACCAGACTTTGTGTGTAAAAAGCCACGTTTATCTGGTGTGAATTATGTGTGCACAAAAAATCTCTCAAATGTTGATGTAATAAAGACATGTTCTTTAAGCACAGCAATAAAGTCTCAAAAGCACATAATATTCTGTGTGTCGACTCAAAAAAAACATAGCACCTTTTTTATGTAAAACTTGTCAGATAAAGGGAGGGCCAGCATTTACACATGGCCACCTCAACCCTCATGAGACACGAACAGTCAGGGCAGACAATGAGCCCTCGTTGGTAGCCAGAGGTCTGTCAACACAAGACAGACACTACGGCTACCGCAGAGGGACAGGGAAGTCCGCCGAAGGGCGAAGGAGAGGGGGCCATTCACCCCCTCCCGTCCCCTTGACACACAAACATCACAGAATACACATACCTTCCAGACTGAGCACACACTCTGGCACCTGGAACGCATGCAAACCAAGCACGTGGGTCACGTCCAGTGTCACCCTTGGTCTCTGGCTGCAGTTCTACAAGCGTCCACCTCCTTTCACGGTGGTGCTGTCATCTTCCATAAGCCGAGACCATGCTCATGTCTTAAGAGATGAGATCTCAAACATGTTGCAGAAAGGAGTGATCAAGGGGGGTCCCTGCTCACGATGTACAAGCAAGTACTTCCTGGTCCCAAAACAGGATCAGGGCTTGAGGTTCATTTTAGACCTCAGGGGTCTGAACAGAAGAATAAAAACGTACAAATTCAGGATGTTGACACTCAGACAAGTCATCCACTCGGTTCGACCGAGAGATTACTTCTGCACATTGGATTTGAAAGACGCTTTTTTCCCATATCGAGCATCCTGCCCTGCCACAGAAAATATCTCCGCTTTGCCTTTGAGGGCACCGCGTTCGAGTTTTTGGCAATGCCTTTCGGCTTGAAATCCACCCCCGGTCATTCACGAAATGCCTTGACACGGCCCTGACCCCGCTGAGGGGTCAAGGGGTCAGAGTTCTGAAATATCTGGATGATCTGCTCATTCTTGGACACAACAGAGTCCAGGTACAGCAGCACCTAGAGAGGGTGATGTCTCACCTAGAAGCTCTAGGTTTTGTTATAAACCTGGCAAAAAGCAATCTGACCCCATCCCAGATTACCATATTTCTAGGAGTACAGCTCAACTCCACACTGTACAGGGCAAGGCTCTCAGAGGCACAGGTTTCATCCCTCCACCTCTGCCTAGCACGTTTTCAGCAAGGCCAGAGGGTGCCTCTCAAGCTGTGCCAGCATCTCTTGGGCCTGTTGGTAGCAGCTATTGTCTACGTGCCTCTGGCCTTATTAAGAATGTACCCTCTACAGATATGGATCAACAAACTATTGCAACCTCCCCCCACTCGACGAACGAGGGGGATACTGATTGGCCCAGAGTGCATGAAGGCCCTAGAGCCATGGAAGGCCCCCATTGTGTTCAGCAAAGATGTCACACAGGGGAGGGTGTTGTCACGAGTCATGGTCACCACGGACACATCATAAACTGGGTGGGGAGGTCTCTGCAGAAACCAGTATGCCCAAGGGGTCTGGAACCAGTAGGAGGCAAAGTTCCACACAAATTTCCTGTAACTCAGAGCAGTGTTTTTTTCTCTGAAACACTTTTACAGGAAGGGGCTGGTTGCACAACAACATGTCCTCATAAAATCGGACAACAGGACCACAGTCTCCTACATCAACAGAGAAGGTGGAACAAGGTCCCGACCCCTCCTCAGGTTGACATAGACACTGTTCACGTGGTACAGCTCCTGGATCTTGTCGCTGAGGGCGACGAACATCCTGGGCAAGCTGAATCACGGGGTAGATACCCTCTCAAGAGGGCCCCTCCTCCCCTCGGAGTGGCGGCTGAACCCACACATCGTGGACCAGATCTGGGCACGATATGAGAAGGCCAACGTAGATCTGTTCTCTTGCAGCAACAATACGTACTGCGCCCTGTATCACTCGATAAGGGAGTCAGATGCACCGAATGGGTAAGATGCCCTGACGTACAGCTGGCCAGCAGAGAGGTTGTATTACGCGTTTCCACCTGTTCCCCTGATTCAGGCAATACTGGAATGTGTACGCAACGGAGCTCTCTCCCTAATACTGATAGTTCCCAGGTGGCCCCAGAAAGCATGGTTCCCAGAGGTGATCTCACTGCTGATGGGGACACCATGGTAGCTGCCCCCTCACAAGCCGTTTTTGCATTACACGGCCCTATATGGCCCTCCCCGGCTCTACCCTGCTTCTAACCCGGGGTCGGCATGTTCGCATTCTTCTTTTCTGCCCGGGGTCCGCCCTCGTTTTGGAACCATCTCCACCGTGGTTCTGATCAGGCTGAGCCCCACGGACCCAGTTTGACATCATGTACTGCTCACATTTGATTCGTTGTTTGCAGCAGGGGCGAGACTCATTCCAACAACAACCTCAGCGCGAGCTGATTTCATTAAAATGTAACTACAGAAACCCCTAAAATAATTGTTAGCTGAATTAGTGTTTCTGAGTTAAATTTTTGTTAATGACTGATTACAAATCAGCTTATGTTAGGACGTAAAAAACACGAAGCGCGCACCCATAGCCTACAGAGCATTTCTGCCTTTCAGCGTGAATGCTGAAGTTCTATAAAATATAACTAATATTCTCTAACTCTTGCGCATAGCCAGGGTTTTAAAGTATAACTGATAATCTCTAAATCCTGCGCGTGCCAGAATTTTACAAGGGGCAAATCCTTCATAGGAAAGGTTGACTCCAAAAAAACGAATAAGCCGCCGTGGCGCAAAGGGATAAGCTCTCGGCTTTAAGCTCATATTTTATCTTGACCCGTAGGCTACGAGTTTGAATCTCACCTGGGTCAAGTTATTTTACGTTTGTCTTTTATTGGAGAAAATAAAAAGAAGTAGTTTGTGTTAAGCATAACACAAACTACTTCTTTTTATTTTGGAGAAAATAAAAAGAAGTAGTTTCTTTTTATTTTCTCCAATAAAAGACAAACGTAAAATAACTTGACCCAGGTGAGATAAACTACTTCTTTTTATTTTATATATATAAAACATAATTAAATACTAAAATCCTAGGAACAAAGCAGGAAAGACTCAAGAGGACCCCATAATGTCAGAAATACGTCGATTTGTGATTAAGATCATGGGTCAGCTTTTCTAAAGGAAGGATGACAGATATCTGCGTGAGCCACATGTTTACTGTGGGGGGATGTGGTAAGGCCCATTGTAGCAAAATACACTTCTTAGCTAGAAAGCAAAGAATTGTAAACAAAGATTTAGACTGTGCATCCAAATGATTAGGGGAAACATTTAGGAGATAAAATATAGGAGATAAAGAAAAGCAACCACCCAAAACCTTTTCAGTCACTGAATGGATGCCCTCTAAAAAGGTCTGCAGTAAGTCACATGACCAGAACAGGTGGAGAAAAGTACCTCTATGCTTCAAACATTTGCAGCACAAGTTGGAGCGGTCGGGGAACATTCTCTGAAGACAAACAGGGGTATAGTAAGATCTGTAAAAGAATTTAAAATTTTGTTCATGTATAGAAATAGAAGTACATTGAGGAAAAGTTCCCTTGCAAATCTTGAGCCAATCTGAAGAACTAAATTTCACCTCCAGATCCCGTTCCCACAGCCGCTTGACAGAGTCAAAACTTGATGGTTCAGAGCTAAGTAAGGATACATAGAACTTAGAGATCAGACCCTTGGGGGATTTGGTTGAAACCAGAGTATTTTCCAAATCCGTCAGCTCCCTACGAAAGGCATTAGACCTAAACAATGACTCCATAAAATGCCGTATTTGAAGGTATTTGTAAAAATCTTTTTGAGGAATGTTACTCGTGTCACTGATTTGATTAAATGATTTAATAGATCCAGAAATCAAAAGATCAGAAAAATCAGTCAGACCAGAAGAGGACCAATTCAGTAAGCCAATACTAATGGAAATTGGTAGGTCTGGGTTTAAAGTCAGAGGGGATCGAATCGAGATAGATGAAGGGATGTTCAGGTCTTTATGTCTTGCCAGGCTAATAAAGTACTGTAAACTACCACGTTTTCCTTTACTGAATACAGTTGATCTAAATTATTGATAAAGGGGAGGGAGCTTAACCTTCTAGGACTGCATGATAAAGATTCAAGGCCAAGCCATAAACAGTTGTCTCTACTAGAAAACCAGTCTGACATAGTTTTAAGCTGGGCGGACCAGTAGTAAAGCTGCATATTGGGTAGAGACAAACCTCCCGAGTGTTTGGGTTTAGTAAGCGTGGAAAACCTAATTCGTGGATGCTTATTGTTCCAAATGAAGCGAGAAATGTAAGAATTAAGGGATTTAAAGAATGTGAGGGACAAGTAGCAAGGGAGATTTTGAAATAAGTAATTTAAACGAGGGAGAATATTCATTTTTATTGTATTAACCCTACCGAGAAGTGATATAGGTAAAGTAGACCATTTCGATAGATCATTCTTAATGTTCAGAACTAGGGGGGAGTAGTTTGATAGGAATAAGTCTTTCAGGTCAGGAGTGATAAAGATGCCTAAGTATTTGAACCCTTTTTCAGACATATGAAAGGTAGACTGAAACACCATATCTTGAGGAGTATTGAAAGGAGAAGCAACAGACTTACCCAAATTAATCTTATAACCTGAAAGAGCACCAAACCTATCTATGGAGCTAAGTACCGCCGGGATTGATATATCTGGGTTTTTCAAGTATAAAAGGACATCATCCGCAAAAAGAGAAATCACATGGTTATCTCCACCTATTCTAATTCCAGATAAGTCTGTACTGGATCTAATAATCTCCGCTAAAGATGGTGCAAAGAGAATAACCTTCACATGAATGTGAAGAAGACAAAGGAGATGATTGTGGACTTCAGAAGGAACAAACACACCCACCCCACTGAACATAAGTGGATCTGCAGTGGAAGTGGTCTCCAGCTACAAATACTTGGGTGTACACTTGAATGATAACCTCAGCTGGAGCAACAACACCACCAGCCTGATCAAGAAAGGTCATCAGAGACTCTACTTCCTCAGACGGCTGAGACGAGCTGGTCTGAGCAGCCCAGTCCTCACCTCCTTCTACAGGTGTGCAGTGGAGAGCATCCTGTGCTCCAGCATCAACGTGTGGCATGGAGGCTGCACAGTTGCAGAGAGGAAAGCTCTACAGAGAGTGGTGAAGGCTGCACAGAAGTCTGTTGGAGTCAGTCTCCCCACCATCACAGACATTTACACCTCCAGATGCAGGAAAAGAGCCACCTGCATCATGAAAGACCTCACTCACCCAGCACACTCACTCTTTGCCCCACTCCCCTCAGGACGGAGGTTGAGGAGCATCAAATGTAGAACCACTAGACTGAGGAACAGCTTCTACCCTGAGGCTGTTAGACTCATGAATAAATAAACAATAAGAATGATCACTGCAAAATATCACATCATGCTGATGCTGATCTGTTTTCTTGTTGCTGTGTTCATCTGCTCATACAGACTCATGTTCGTGCTGCTGTTTATAATGATGTTTTCCTACTACATTAGGGCTTAGTGTATTTCTAGTTGATGTTTTTTTCTTAGTTAATCCTAGATGTTATTACTGTTTTTCTCTTGCATTTGTTGTTGGATATAACTGGGATCCTGTGTACATAATCTCGTTTTCATCACATGTACCACATGCGGTGCAAATGACAATAAAGACTCTCTGACTCTGACTAAAGGTTCAATGAACAACATAAACAACAAAAGTGACAGGGGACACCCCTGTCTACAACCCCTCTGAACAGAAAAACCATCTGACAGAAAACCGTTAGTGTTTACCATGGCTACTGGATTGGAATAAAAGGCTTTAATCAAGTTAATAAAATTAGGCCCCATGCCAAATTTCTGTAGGACAGAGAATAAAAAGGGCCATTCTACCCGGTCAAAGGCCTTTTCTGCATCGAGAGAAACAATCAGAGCAAGGTCTTTATGCTGATTAAGATAATGAATGACATTCAGTGTACGACGCACATTATCTGTTCCATATCTAGATTTCACAAAACCCGTCTGATCAGGGTTTATTATATTTGGAAGAATTTTTTCTAGTCTCCGCGCCAGCGCCTTGGCAACAATTTTGTAGTCAACATTAAGGAGACTGATAGGTCTATAAGATGTGCAATCCAAGGGATTTTTATCTTTCTTCAGCAATAAACTGATGGAGGCCAAATTCCAGGACGGAGGAACCCCTTCTACTAATATGTCGTTTATGGCAGGTAAAAGTATGGGATGGATCTCGGGCCAGAATTTCTTATAAAATTCCAG
>JBBPBX010030121.1:0-12500 GCA_038048925.1 Garcialebias charrua
GAGAGGGGCAAGCATTAGACGTAAACAGGATCGTCGGTCCAGCTACGTCCAAGCAGGTCTCCAGCGTGTTCCCTTACAGCGTCCCAGCGTCCGCGTCAAATCGGACCAAAGTAGAGGCAGTTTCGGTTTTGGTTTTAAAATAAAATATTCCTCAGAAGGAATTCTTATTCAAAGCTTTGGAGCATTGAAGCTCTTTTCGGATTTACAGCGAGCGTGCTGTAGAGATGGATGCCTTTGGCTCATGGCTCTCGTCCAACAGCTTAGGAGAAAGTATCAATCTGAACTCTACAACAGACTTTGACAGACTGCATGTTCAAGGAAGTGAACGCTTTTAAAGAGGGCTTGACCATCTGTGACTTTCTCCTTCCCGATTGGTTAGCAACCAGGAAGTAGGAGGAGATTAGTCGAGATCAGAGTTTATTAGAATTCAAGGAGAGAAAGTTGTTTAGAAAAAGTGTTAGAAGGGAAAAGGAGACAGGCACCAGCTTTATGATTTAAACTGATTAAACCATCTCGACACTTTTTTTTATTTTTATTTTTTATTTATTCATTTCAAATTAATTTATTCATTTCAAATAAAAAATACAGCAATTTAATATACACATGACACAAGACATACAATATAAATTTAAAATGAAGGGTGGCAGAATGAAGAGTCTTATTCTATCTGCCCCCTTTTAAACAAATAAACATAAACATTAATAAACATAAACATAAACAAATACTGAAAGATCATTTTGACATGTCACTTGGAATAAACCGAGTCACTTTGATTATCAACATAATGAAATTAATTATGATAATACAGTAACACTAGGTTATTCTTTGATTGTTTGAATTAGAACAAAAATTAAAGAGTCTTTTGGTGATTCAATTTGTGTCCTGAATTCAAATTACTGTAATGGAATAAACAGTGTTCATTGTCTTCTCTTAAAGGTTTTCAAGAAAAGGTGTCTCACGGACAATTTCAGAGAAACGAGGTGTACCACTGAGAGTTTTCAGAGGCAAAGGTGTACCACTACAATGTGTTCATTTTGAAATGAAACTAGTTTAAACCATAAAACAAACTTACTTAATGACAACAAGATAAACTGCATTATTACTTATTGCTGAAGAACTTGTTGAAAAAAAACAGCTGGAAAAAACATGCTGAATTGTTGCTAAAATGAAAGAACATGCCTTAATTAGCAGAAAAAAATCAGAAAGAACACATTTTTACTGAATTACGTTTAAATTAGCAGAAATGAGCACAAAAATTAGGAACTGAGCTAAAACAGATTAAATTAGCAAAAGAAAACGATTGCTGCAAAGTAGCTGCACAGGAGAAATAAGCTTAAACTACCAGAAGGAAGCGGAACAAGCTGAAATGAGCTAAAAAAATATATACTGTATGTGGAATTAGCTAAAAAGCTATTTTTAGCACAAACAGCTAAATAGTAGCTGAAACAGCAGAAAAATATGAAATTAGCATAAATAAGCTGAAAGGAACATAAAAAGCTGAAATTAGCATAAATAAGTTAATTGGGCTGAAAAAGTAGCAGAAATTACCATGAAAAACTTGAACTTATCTGGAAAAAGCTTAAATTTGCTTAAAAAATGCAACAAAAAAACGCTAGCTGAAAAGGTAGAACAAGCTTAAAGAGGGGCAAAACTCAAAATTAACTTTTTTAGCTGATAAACTCCCTAAAATGTGTCTAAAATGCTGTATAGCACTATGTCTGTGTTAATCTTCATATATTTGTACTGTAGTGATACACCTAGCCTCTGATATTTTAGGCTTGACCTTTAAGTACACCTCTCTGCATCTCCCTGAAACTCTGTGTTACACCTTCTTGAAGCCCTCAAGGAGACAAGTGGACACTTTTATTTTGTACAATTATTATGAATTAATGGACACTAATTAATCAGATTGAACTTTCTCTTTAATGTGTGTTAATTCAGAATTGATCAAACAGTATACTTTTTGTCATTTCAATGATGATCTGTTACTTGCATGACTTTGACCCTTCTGCTGGTTTATTTCTGCAGAACAAGCAGTCTTTGAATCTAAAGCACAAGGTCAGAGTAAACGTTTAACTTGCAGCTTCTTTTGTGTTGTCTGTGAAGTAGCCATAATATTCTCTGTGCTCACGAGCGGCCATCTGGTCGCTCTGTAAACATTTTTCCTGTTGTCCGTCAAGAGACTTTCGGCCAATAGTCATCGAGGAGGTGGGGAGACCCCACCTCCCCTATAAATGGGCACTTCCTGCATTTTCCCTTTAGTGTTTTGGAGAGAACTAACTCGCAACTGGTTTCTCTCCTCTGGAAAAGCTGGAGACGTCCCGGTCATATGTCAACTAGACCCACGTTTCAGCTGGGTTACAGTAAAGCTTACTGTAACTCACTCACTCATCTTCTGGAAGAATTTGTTTTCTGAAGTTTTATTTTGAAAATCAGTCTGTGCGCTTGACCGTTGTTTCCTGCCGAGGGAGGCGAGTTCCTCGTATCGTGAATCAGCCACACACGCTGAAGTCCCAACTGGACGGCCGGTGGACAAACTCATCCACGTGTGTGTCCAGACACTTCTCCACTCTTATCTCCAAGAGACGAACCGTCAACAGGTAACGAGTCGTGGTGTGCTTGAACGTGCGGGAGCCCAGCAGCTGCTCGTGTGGGGAAAAAGGTGTCACCCAGTCTGGTTCAAAGTAACCAACTTTAGTTAACTTTAGGGCTGCAACTAACGATTATTTCAATAATCGATTAATCGGCCGATTATTTTTTCGATTCATCGATGAATCGGCAAAAAAAAAAAAAAAAAAGGAAACAAGTTTTAATTATCACCTCTTTATTCCAAAATTTGACTGACATATCAAATCGCACAAAAAACAGGTTGCTACTTGACTATTCTGTTAGTAAAATATTGAATAATTAAATAATAAAGTTAGTCAGCTTCAATAAAAAATAAATGTACAGGTAGTCCCCGATTTACGAGCGAGATCCGTTACAACGAGGCGCTCGTAAACCGGAAATCTCGTAATTTGGAACGGTTGCCATGTCTCTCGTAAGTCCGGAATTTCGCTCGTAAATTGGAACGGTTTCGCTAGCGCGACTACAAACACTCGTTTTTCATCAAAAAACTGCTTATGAGTGCATAAAAATGATCGGAAACGTGTGTCCATATGTTTAGCTAACTAACTGTGGTGAAAAAACACATGAAAACTCAGTATTTTTTGCGTTTTTTCCAAAAATTCGCCAGCTCGTAAGTCTGGAACCTCGTAGATCAGAGCGCTCGTAATTCGGGGACTACCTGTACACAAACATATACAAGGTATACAAATGTATGATTTATACCTGCACAAAATGTAGCTACTTTGTAAAATGTGTTTTTGAGGGACAAGTGTAACCTGGATTAAAGGTGTGGATTGTTTTAACCTGGATGGGGCGGCTGTGGCTGAGTTGTTAGAGCAGTCGTCCTCCAATGCAAGAGTTGGGGCTTGGAATCCACCAGCAGTCACATGCCTAAGTGTCCATGGGCAAGACACTGAACCCCATGTTTGTGCCCCATTGGTGTATGAATGTGAGCTAAAGCTCGGATTTGTCTCTTTAGAATGATTTGTTCTTTGTAATCTAGTAGAGTGCTGTATGAATGGGTAAATGAAGACATGTAGTGCTTTACACTACTATAAACAATGTAAAGCACTTTGAGTATCAATTAGATAGAAAGGTGCTATATAAGTACAGTACAGTCCATTTACCATTACAAGTGTGGATCATTGTAACCTGGGTTAAAAGTGGGCATCATGGCAGGCAGTGAAGTCTTCGTCTTCAACCATCGACAGAGGCCTCATGTCAGTGACGTTCATGTAAGGATCTTTCAGTCTCTGCTGCTTGCTGTGGTGTGCATGATGTCTGTCCATCATGAAGGCTGTCACTGTTTGTTGTTTTCTGGAATGAGAGAGAGTTTATATGTATTATATCATAATTTACAGTAACTCAAGAAATGCCTTGTTTCACTTGGTTAAACGCACAAGCACACACACACACACACACACACACACACAAATATAAAATACTAATTACACACACTTGAGTAGATGAATAAATTACTGTAATTCCTGTTTAAATGCAATTCATCCTTCCATACAATGCAGTGACTTCAGACTTTGCCAGCAAATTAAAAGTTGAAGCTAAATCATTAAATTATCACCATCTTTGTGTTAGATTTATTTACAAAACACATTTAACACTAGAAGTCCCAGGATTTTCGACCTCCCCCCAGAAGTCCTGAAAGAGGGTCAAAAGACCCTTAGTCCAAACCAACCATTAATGGGTCCACATTAGTGGGCCATTAACTGCCTTTTGTTATAAATATGCGTGCACACAACTCAGACACCCCCACCACACCAGACTGCACAAACTGCATTCCAATGTTTCCACCAGGTAAGTAAGACTCTGCTTGCACTTCCCCCCTGAGTTGGAAGAGAGGCCCTGACCTGAATTCACACATAACAAACCCTGAAGTTATCTCACAGTTGAACATTTTGGGACATCCACTGAACGGAAAGCTTTGTCTGCTCCAGAACAGTTTTATGCATGAAATTGTCTCATTCTGCTGTGCTGACTATCCTGTAACTTTGATGTTCTGTCAAATAAATTATTTTGCTTACCAGTAGTCTCTCTCCTTGTCCTTGGCGCATGTATATACGGTGCGTGCCGGCACATGCAGGTGGCCCATTGCTGTGTTCTAAAACATGCTTGACCTATTGTTGTCTGTCACCTGACGGACAGACACAGGTCACATGACATGAAGTCAACTGACGGACCGACACTGGTCACTCGACATGAGGTCAACAGACGGACCGACACAGGTCACACGGCATGAGGTCAACTGACGTACCAGCATAGGTCACATGACCTGAGGTCAACTGACGGACAGACACAGGTCACATGACCTGAGGTCAACTGACTGACCGACACAGGTCACATGACCTGAGGTCAAGTGACGGACTGACACAGGTCACATGACCTGAGGTGAACTGACGGACCAACACAGGTCACATGACCTGAGGTCAAGTGACGGACCAACACAGGTCACATGACCTGAGGTCAAGTGACGGACCAGCACAGGTCACACAACATGAAGTCAAGTGACGGACCAACACAGGTCACATGACCTGAGGTCAACTGACAAAATGACACAGGTCACATGACCTGAGGTCAACTGACGGACCGACATAGGTCACACGACATGAAGTCAACTGATGGACCGACATTGGTCACTCGACATGAGGTCAACTGACGGACTGACACAGGTCACACGGCATGAGGTCAACTAACGTACCAACACAGGTCACATGACCTGAGGTCAACTGACGGACAGACACAGGTCACATGACCTGAGGTCAACTGACTGACCGACACAGGTCACATGACCTGAGGTCAAGTGACGGACTGACACAGGTCACATGACCTGAGGTGAACTGACGGACCAACACAGGTCACATGACCTGAGGTCAAGTGACGGACCAACACAGGTCACATGACCTGAGGTCAAGTGACGGACCAGCACAGGTCACACAACATGAAGTCAAGTGACGGACCAACACAGGTCACATGACCTGAGGTCAACTGACAAAATGACACAGGTCACATGACCTGAGGTCAACTGACGGACCGACATAGGTCACACGACATGAAGTCAACTGATGGACCGACACTGGTCACTCGACATGAGGTCAACTGACGGACTGACACAGGTCATGACGGACTGACACAGGTCACACGGCATGAGGTCAACTAACGTACCAACACAGGTCACATGACCTGAGGTGAACTGACGGACCAACACAGGTCACATGACCTGAGGTCAAGTGACGGACCAACACAGGTCACATGACCTAAGGTCAAGTGACGGACCAGCACAGGTCACACAACATGAAGTCAACTGACGGACCAACACAGGTCACATGACATGAGGTCAACTGAGGGACCGACACAGGTCACATGACCTGAGGTCAACTGATGGACCGACACAGGTCACATGACCTGAGGTCAACTGACTGACCGACACAGGTCACATGGCATGAGGTCAACTGACTGACCGACACAGGTCACATGACCTGAGGTCAAGTGACGGACCAACACAGGTCACATGACCTAAGGTCAACTGACGGACCGACACAGGTCACATGACCTGAGGTCAACTGACGGACAGACACAGGTCACATGACCTGAGGTCAACTGACTGACCGACACAGGTCACATGACCTGAGGTCAAGTGACGGACTGACACAGGTCACATGACCTGAGGTGAACTGACGGACCAACACAGGTCACATGACCTGAGGTGAACTGACGGACCAACACAGGTCACATGACCTGAGGTCAAGTGACGGACCAACACAGGTCACATGACCTAAGGTCAAGTGACGGACCAGCACAGGTCACACAACATGAAGTCAACTGACGGACCAACACAGGTCACATGACATGAGGTCAACTGAGGGACCGACACAGGTCACATGACCTGAGGTCAACTGACGGACAGACACAGGTCACATGACCTGAGGTCAACTGACTGACCGACACAGGTCACATGACCTGAGGTCAAGTGACGGACTGACACAGGTCACATGACCTGAGGTGAACTGACGGACCAACACAGGTCACATGACCTGAGGTGAACTGACGGACCAACACAGGTCACATGACCTGAGGTCAAGTGACGGACCAACACAGGTCACATGACCTAAGGTCAAGTGACGGACCAGCACAGGTCACACAACATGAAGTCAACTGACGGACCAACACAGGTCACATGACATGAGGTCAACTGAGGGACCGACACAGGTCACATGACCTGAGGTCAACTGATGGACCGACACAGGTCACATGACCTGAGGTCAACTGACTGACCGACACAGGTCACATGACCTGAGGTCAAGTGACGGACCAACACAGGTCACATGACCTAAGGTCAACTGACGACCGACACAGGTCACACAGGTCAACATGACACAGGTCACAACTGACGGACCGACACAGGTCACACGACATGAGGTCAACTGACGGACCAACACGGGTCACACGACATGAGGTCAACTGACGGACCAACACAGGTCACATGACCTAAGGTCAAGTGACGGACCAGCACAGGTCACACAACATGAAGTCAACTGACGGACCAACATAGGTCACATGACCTGAGGTCAAGTGACGGACCAACATATGTAGCCCACTGAAAGGGACCGGGGGATTTAGAAGCCAAGTTCACTTGCGCAAAAAAGCGCAGCCTTAGTCAAATTAGTGTGCCCCCTCCTGTGGTGCGCCAGTAATGGCCTTATTTACAAAACAAAAGCGCCTGTTAACAGCTCATTATAGGATGTTAGCTAAAATCCTTCGGGTCACTCGACCCGTCTCTGGGTTCCAAAGGTAGAAATGTTGAATGACCCTTCTCTGGGACTTCTAGTGTTAAACACTGCTTGTATCGTTACATTGAAAATAAAAACACACACATTCTCTGTCACAGCTAAGAAACAAGCAGCTTCAGCTACCAGAGACACTGGCATCACGTTTTCTCTCTTTGAAACAGAACAAATATGTTTTGACTTACCTGCTGATCTTCCTTCATTCACACCGTGGTGAAGCCCGTCATGTTTACATTTCATCTGCGTGGTTATCTCGTGTCGCGTCGTCACTTTTCAAAGCTTTTTCATCTATGAAGCGTCGAACTCCCACACGTTGTAGGACTTATTTACAGTTTTCTCTGCGTCGCGTCGGTCATTGTAAAATAGACTTTGAAAACAGTCTCTGCTGTTTCCTCCTCCCTCCTCGCTCTGTTCAGAACGCCACACACGCGCAGGCGCAGCACGCTGACGCTGCAGTTTTTTTTTTTTTTTCAAACTTTATTCAGTCAGGCTCAGCCAGCTTTGACAAAAGCTTTACCGGTGAACAAAACAGCTCCGCGGCGCCGTGAAAGATGCATAATCGCGCGACACAACGAATCGATGATGAAATTCGTTGCCAACACTTTTAAAAATCGATTTTTATCGATTTTATCGATTCGTTGTTGCAGCTCTAGTTAACTTAGCTTCCAGTACTCCTTCCTCCTATTTCTTATTTTTCATAAGCCTTTAATCTGTCAAGTAATGTACCAACAGTTTAAGTTCCTAATTGTCTGTTTGTTTAATTTGAATTCTTGTCAACGTAGTTATTAAATCAGAGCTAATATCGATACAAATGTTTAATGTAATTTTTGTGATAGTTTCAATAAAAGGTCTATTTTCTGGTAGACCAAAATAAGTTGAAGTCTCTCGTGAAATTACATTTTTCCTAATTACAGTAAAAGCAATTTAGTATCGGAAAAAGGAAGAACTCGCGAATTGGTGGCATGTTTGTGCAGATAGTCTGCTCAGACCTGCGCATCTAAATATAGGTCAGTAAACTGACTAATAAGTCCTATATCATTACAGTGCGTATTAGTTTAAATCGGCAATATTTGGTCTAAAAACGTGTTTACGGTAGTCCTATGGGTTGAACAGATGTATTGCACCCTAATTTTCTGATTGGTCTACGATTTGCACTGTGATGTGTTTTCTCACTCTGTCATCACGAAAGTGGTTCAAGCGGAGCCAATCCCCTGCAGAGATGGGAAGGTCCACACTCTAGTTCACACCTTATATGGAAGTGGTACATTGCACGCCGGAAACGTACTGCAACAACGCATATTATAGTTTTTGGAATGAGTTATTTGTATATTTTAACTTATTTATTTTAAGAATACCTTTCACGTCATTGAAACTATTTGGTTGTATTCGTTTTCTTATCGTGTGATGGACGAGTGCAGCATGTATGCCAAGTTGGGGCAGTGGTGGAAGTGCAGGTTTGGGATCCGAGAGACCCAGTTTCGAACCCCGGTCACGGAATACTTTGTGGTATTATTATTTTTATTTTTTAGGGCTTTTGTTTTGGATAGATCGGGTGAGAATAGATAAATACATCTACATAATTATTCTTTGTTGTTGCTTGCTGTAAGTTGTTTGCTAGAGTTTTAGTTTGTTTTAGTTTGTTGCTAGAGGGGGCGTGAACGCAGAACAACCACCCACCTCCTCCCCTCCTTGTCTCTCGACACTCCCATTTTCATGTGGAGTTTGAATCTGGTCTGGGGGCGGGGCTACCGTTTCACAGTGGGTTGAGTGCCTCTTTAAAGTAGCAGAAAAAGACATGTTTTCCTAATGAGGCTGAAAGAAGCAGAAGTGAGCACAAAAAAGTAGAAGTTTATGCACATCCAGTGATCATTTCCTGAAGGTTTCGTTTTAGTAGATCGTAATATTTTGCTAACAGACAAATAATGGCAGTTTATTAAAACTAAAAGCTGAGACGCACTGAGGAGGCAGGATGTTTTTAGAAGCTGCTCAAACTCTGAGCATCGTTCCACGACAGCAACTGACGGCTCATCATTAACAGGATGAGCCCGCAGGCCTCCTTCTTAGAAGCGACACTAATTTGTGTACGTTTAGCAAAATATGCTAAATGTTAGCCCCGAGCCTCGGAGCGCTGGCTGCGTGCCGGGTCATGCAGCTTCTCGTGGCGCTGTCACAAACACTCGTCAGCAGCTCGCTCATGGAGACAACTCCAACTTCTGACGCCGCCGCCCTCAAAACATCAGCGCTTTCAGGGAGTCGTTGTCATTCATCCTCAAGCGCCACGTTGAACTCGTCACATCAAACAAAACATTATCCAGACCGCCCCACACACACACACACGCACGCACACACGCACACACACACACACACACACACACACACACACACACACACACAATGTATGCTTTCTATTCAAACACTCAGCTGCCTCCTGTTCTTCCTGCTGCACACACACTCTTTCATACACACTCCTTCATGCACACTTTTGTACACACTCCCTCATAAACATTCCTACACACACTCCTTTGTACATACTGTCATATAAATTCCTCCTCACACACTATTTTGTACATACTCTTTCACACACACTCCAACACACACACTCTTTCATACATACTCCTCCACACACACTCCTTCATACACACTTTTGTACACGCTAATTCATACGCACTCCTCACACACACACACACACACACACTCCTCCACACACACACACACTCTGCTGTTGGCTGTGTGTGAGTCAGGAGTGAAATCAATATTGAAATGATTTCTCTCTTCACTGTTGATGATTCGAGGATGAAACTTGTGGAAGAAAATAAACTGAAATCCAAGTCGATGTTTTTAATAATTGTTGACGTTCTTTAAAAGTTGCCGACGTTGGTGAGACTGCTGACTCAGCATCACTCTGTGGTTTGCAGTCAAACTCCTCCTGCAGACCTTCGGCTCTTTTAGCTTCTCATGTTTTGAGCTTTGTCTGTCTGTTTTGCTACTTTGATATCTTTGTTTTAACTTGTTTTTTAAAAGAATCTGTATTTCTCTCTTATGTTTGCCTATTGTTGATTGTTCAAGGTAATTGTTGCTGTTGTCATCATTCTTTAGTTTGTAGACAGGTCTCTCTTGTAAATGAGTCCTCGAGGCTCAATGAGATTAACCTGACTAAATAAACCCTGATGCATGCTCAGTAATCCAGGTAGAAAAATCTAAAAAAGCTAAGTCTGGTCCTCTGGACATAAAAAAAAAAAAAAAGCAAAAAAAAAATTTGTAGAAACGTTTCGTCTTTCGTCCGAAAGACTTCCTCAGTCTGAGATGCTGCATTCAGCTCAGTCTTATAAATAGCACCCTCTAAAGCACATGTGTCAAACTCAAGGCCCGCGGGCCAGATGTGGCCCTCCACATCTTTTTATGTGGCCCCTGAGAGCTTAAAAGGTCTGATTGTCACATAATCAATAAGTCAAAAGGGTTTTATATTATAACAGTGTAAGAAGTAGACATATATTTCTACATCTGTGCAAATATATATATGTAATATTTGTAAGTTGAATAAGTAAAAAAACAGTTATTTACCAATAAGGAGTAGTTGTGTTTAATTTAGATTACTGTACATTTAGTTAAATTTAACTACATTTATACTGTCTTACAGCTACATCTGGCCCTTTGAGGGCAACCACTAGGCTGATGTGGCCCTCGGTGGAAATTAGTTTGACACCCCTGCTCTAAAGGCTGAGTTATACTCGCGCTTTGGTCCGCTGGCTGGAGCGCGCGGACTGCGCGCGCACTGAGCCGTGCGGCTTCTGCGTTTACAGTGTTGCCGCTGTGTTTATAGTTGACGCACGGCGGCGCATGGCAACGTGCTGTTCTTTTACGGACCAGCAGGTGGCAGTAACCTCTAAAACATGTGCATATGTTGCAAGAAAGGGTGTAGAAGAAGAAATCTACCGTAGAAGAAGAATTGTTTGACGTCACACAACAACAACAAAAATGGCTTTCCGCTCGCGTGCTGAACTGTTGTCTTTATTAGAGCAAATCATAATAGAACAACAGTTATTCGTCTTTCTGCGTCGCTTCCGCAATCTCCTTCCAAGAATTCTGTGCCATTTGCACATCTTTATGTTCTGTCATAGAGGGGTCATATAAATGGCGATACATCCAGATGCGTTCAGCAAGAGCAACTTCGAAAGCGTCCATCGTCAACGGCTTGCGCATTAGCCTTGCGGAGTTTAAAAAAATCGGAGGTGCACGACACGTGCCAAAACGACGCACGGGGCCTACGCGCAGGGGCGGGGACGGTGATATTGCGTCACTTTTGGCGCGCACCCTGGCGCACTGCGCGACGCGTCGAGTATAAATCTAGCTTCATAGTGGTTCAACCAGTTGGCTGATGACAACTGAAACCAGCTGCTCACATGATCAAGGAAGACCATCAGCCTAACAATGGATCGTTAGCACCCTGATGGTTGTTTGCTATTAACAGAGGGCTGAGTGATACTAGCAATAACAGCATTGTAAGAGGGGGACAGTTGAACCATCTTTGTGAAAATAAACCGTCCATCATTAAACAGAGGTGGAGGCCTCCGGGTTCAACTGTCCCCCTCTTATGCCTGGTACCCACTGCCCCGTTGTCGGGCGGCTGAAGCGGCCGGTTTACATTCAAAGTCTATGAGGAGACGCGTGGAGTCACGGCGAACCGGGAAGCGGCGCGATTCGAGTGATCGAAGCGGCGCGGCGGCAGCCTGCAGTTCCCTTCGCGGGCACGCGCGCGTCCAAATCAACCTAGCCGTCGAGCCGCCGACGTCCCAAATGTTGATCTCTGGAGGCTCGACGCATCCGGCAAACAGTGGGAGAGCCTCTGCTATCTGATTACACAACCACAACGGGACTTTTTTTGGACTTTTTAAACTTACCGGATCGACCCTCCATGAATTGGAACCAAACTCCGGTAAGAAACGTGGCATTTTTACAGTTGCTGCTGACAGGCTGCTGTTCTCTCCAGTGTAGATCACCCCAAACATAAAAAAAAAGTTTTAATCTCATCAAAGACCGTCGGAGGTGCAGTTAACACAACAACTGAACCCGGAAGACGAACTAGACCCCTCCTCT